>JXXA01015766.1:0-30322 GCA_000956255.1 Anopheles punctulatus
AAAAACGAATCTAGATGCTACCTCTCTTCAATTTGTCATCTAAAATAACTCCCAGGTATTTTGTTCCAGGCTCAATATGTTCTGCATTAATGACGACAGATCCTCCACCAATAATCCCGCGTACATTACCATGTTACTGTTTTTTATGTTTAGTGTTGCTTGACATATTTTGTGTGAATTATACCGTATCGTCGGCCAAAAGTTTGATTTCAGACGATTTCAAAACATGTCTTATGTCATTTCCTTGCCAAACTTCAAGGATGTGTTCTAAAGACTCTCTGTGTTTTAAATAACGTTATTTGAGTTCTGTCTTTTAAATAATTGTTTAACCAACCCCTCAACACAAAACTGAAATAGCAAATCGGAATAAGAATGTCCTGACCGATATCTAGACTCGTATCGATTAAGAAATTCTATCAATTGCTCCTTGACTATAATCTTTTAAAAAATCAGGTACATTCAGGTACTCTCTAGATATTCATTAATCACCTTAAGAAAATTTCCACAACATGGAAACAGTCATGTATCAATTTTGAATCAACATTTCCTGTACCTGTTCTTTAAATCAAGTTGAAAATAAATTAATACATATTCAAGAGTGATTTTTTGAATATTGAATTGGAGGTGTAGAATTTCATTTCTTGACAAAAACCCAGGTACATTAGCATGACTGATGTTTCGATTCAAGTTTACACTGTTCACAAAAAAAAGTTTTCAGATCCTTGCTGTATGCATTCCTAAGTCTGGTATATTGATAATAATCGGAGTTTATTCCTGATTAACCTTATAACAATATTATAAGCTTATGTTACTAGGTGTTTAGTGTAGTCAAAATCTTCAGCAGCTTGGTTCTGAGAAGTCTACGAAAAAACTACTGCATCACTATGTGCTTTGAATATTTCTCTGAAACGAATTTACAAACATTGATCCCGTGAACCAGTGGTGCAGAAATGCTGGTAGGAATTTCGACGCCTCTTGAAAACTGCCCAGACTCTCTGTACTATGAGCATATATGAGCTTAGGTAACGGGAGGAACTGAACCCTTTGGGAGGATAAATGTCATCGTCATGTAATTTGAAATGAAGTGGACTATCATAGTTTGTTTTGAGACAGCAGCACTTCGAGAGGTTAGATGGAAAGGAGTGATAGAGCGCAACTACCCCAATTGGTTATACGTTTTCCTGAGCGGTGGTGATAAGCTTGAATTCGGTACGACGTTTCTGGTGATAGGTGCTCTGCGGAAAAATGTAAACGGATGGTGGCCGATCAGCAACCGGTAGTGCAAGTAGAGGATACGTAGCCATTCCTCCAACCACAGTATATAACAGGGAGCATCTTATCTGGAAATGTTACTTTCATCAACACCGAATGGAGCGAAAGCAGAAGCAAAAGCGAGCAACAACTAGCAACGAACAACGAAATCTGAGCGTTAGCGACAAGAAGCCCCGTCATCCTTGAACGAGAAGTTTACATTTCAACTATTAAGCAATTTCAACTTCTGTAAGAAGCCAGCTGAGAGAGCGGCAGAGTGAGGGAGACAGAGAGATAGAAAAAGTCTTTAGTCCGGTCCATCAACGTAAAACATAAATTTACTCATTATGCGATACTGCTTTTGTCCTGCCGAAACCACGAACTACCACCGTTTGATCAGCGCTGTCTTGTACTAGCGTTAGAAACCTTTAAAACTATCGCAAAAATGTCTTGTCGGCTACTTCGTAATGTAATGAACTCATCTAGCCGATGTTCATATGTTTGCGCCGTTTAGATAATTAAAGGCTAATTTCCATTTTCGGTGTAATCGCACAAAGATAATGTATGGACAAAGTAACCCGTTACTGTATTAACTGTATTACTGTTCTCGTTCCCGTAACCCGTTCGTGTATTACGTGTTGTCCTGAATTTATTTGCTTTCAATATATTCATTTCAAATTTCTAAGATCGCCTCCGAACTGCTTTGCAGAGGGTTGAAGTCGTCATACGATCGATATCTCACTGACCCTAACGAACCTTTTATTAGTGAATATCAACCATATAAAAGGGAACGTGCTTCTCCTTCTGAGACGTTTTACTGAGGATTTTTCAAACGAGTCCGCATTTGTGGCGAGAAACTGCGAGTAGAGAAAGAGAACTGTGATCAACATGTAGATTAAAGCAGACGAATTGTCTTTATATAATACAGATGAATTAAATGAAGATACCTGTTTTCCTTATTTAACATACATGTCTTCTCTTCGACCAATCTCACTGCATAACAGAGATTACAAGATTCTACCGAGGGTTATTAAACATTGCCAGGATTGCTTAATTGAGAAGTGGCAATTAATCTTGCTAACACAAAAATCTTGCAATAATTTTCATCTTTTTTCAAGCGGTCTTCTTTTTTAAGGAGAGGATGATTGTCCTGAAGATGAAACGTCAGTATACCACTCAACTCCTTTGATCTTGTCGATTGCTCTTGATGTTGTCAAATGGCAAGTTTGCCCGTGGAGAGCTACTGTACAAATTAAAAGTGACTTCACCTATCTGTCCATGTTGCCCTCTAATTGACACCTTGCAGCATTAGGTTGCTGGAGTGTTATGCAACAACAACTCATCAGAACAGTTGTCAACGGCAGAGTGTCAACGTTATTCTTCCACGTATTTATTTTTCGATCCGTATTTTTACGTAGTTAGTACAATCCGGTACTAACAGGGTTCAATGCGGACAAGCGTAGTTTGATACTAACAGCTTTTTTCCTACTACATCATCTTCATCGTTGACAGCATTATCGACATAGTTTACGAACAACTATGTCGATTATGCCGTCAACGATGAAGATGGTGTAGTAGGAAAAAGCGTTTAGTATTTAGTAGTGTTTTCTTTTCTTTTTTTTTGTTAGGCCAAACTTGGTAAAGTTTTGCCATTGTTGTAAGTTCCCAAAGAACGAACGGAGGCGAACGAAGATACAAAACGATAAGACGAAGACGAGAAAGCGTGTTTATGAAAGGCAGAGCGAAGGGAGAACTTTTTTGTTAATTAAGGAGCTGTAATAAACAGGCCACACGCTAAAGCAAGGCAAGAGATCCTGTTGTTCATTTTATTTTCTTCGTCGTTTCCTAAAAGTCCTGTTTGCCTTAAAATCAATTAATTTTCTTTTATAAAACAGGATCACCTACAATGTTTGTTAAGAGTCCGAAGAAATTATTTACAAATAAATAGTGTTATGTACCAACAGTTACCAAAAACTTCGGTAAAAATAAAAATTATTTACTACTCTAATTACAGAAAGTAATCAAAACGATCAATTGAATACTAGTAAGATGCCTCGTAAAAAATAACTTTTAGCATGTAATTTAATGTTAAGATAAATGATTTATTATTGTATGAGTGATTTAGCAACAACGTAAGCTTAACATGAATGACTAAAAGTGTTTTTCCTTCGATGTGGTTTTTGCGAATTCCATGTGCTCAAGTCCATAATTTGCCTTTCAGCAATATACCGTTATTATATCTTATTTAACATGTAATTTTATTTTCCCCGAGACTGCTTGCGGGGTGGCAAAGATTCGTCACATCGCATAGATGCTATTTACACCCATTTCAATCATTTTCCCGTCGTAAAGATGAACTCGGAAAATTGGACAAATTGGGTGTGTGAATACCCCCGCTGCAAAGTTTATACATACCAAACCAAGCGTACAAACTTTGCAGCGTTAAGCGAAATGTATAATTGTATCACAGCCAGCATGCAACATTTGAACGGTTTAAGGCGTCCAACTGTCAAATCGAATGTAACGAAGTTTACAAAACCTTTTCGAATGTAATGTCCAGAACCAATAGGAAGATGTACACTTTTATCCATTACTTTAGTTGGTTTATTTTTTCGCACTGCCTTTGCGTTTACTCTCTGGCCTTACCACATCTTTTTTCGTTCGTAGATTCGTATTTTTTTCTTCTTCTTTTATCGTCACGATTCGAATAATTACACAAAAAATATCAGATCGTAGTTTTTGTTGTGGTTGTTGTTGGTTGTATGATAATTTAATTTAAAAAGCCTAGAGTACTTTCGTGTCGGTGTCTGTGTGTAGGTTTTTTTTCTTACCCCTCATTTCCCTATGGTACATTTCTGTACTTACTTTTCCGTACACTTAAAAAACTTTTTGCCAGCCCCATTCGTGTTCAACATCACCAATCGTTTCGTGCATATAGTAGATTTGCTTCCCCATTTTTCACACGGTTTACAACTCAATCGACTGTCATATTCTATTTTTGCCTCTATAATTTCACCAGTTTTCACTTTCACCATCGTCTTATTTCTTATATGTTGTATATATAATATATGCTGTTTTTTATGGTTCTTGTTCAATTTTTTATTCTATCCCTCGCATTCTCTGGTTATCTCTTGGTAATTTGCGCTTGTTTTTATCTCGTCCTTTTATCATATTTACTAAAGTGTTTTTTGCACAAATCATTCGGTGCATAGTTTTTAGTGTTACCCTTCCTTTCTCTGCAAATTCTTCTTTTGTAATTACCATTGTACAATCACTTTTAATAGGAAACCTTGGATACATAATTCAAAAACGAATGATTATTATTCTGCATTATTAGCGGGTGTGTAAGTTTCTTGTCATTTTGCTGCGCGTTTTTTGGCGGTGCTTTATAATTCTTGCTCAGCACAGTCATGCCTCCTATTATTTATGTTACACTCTTTGCTAGCTATCGCCTTACATACTTACCCCGTACCTGTTCATAACCTTATCCCGCTGGTTTAGTTCGTTCGTTGGTTGTTACTTGTATGTATGTGCAAAAGGACTTTTTTGCGTTTTTTCTTTAAATATAATTATAGCTTTATATCAGAGTTACTCAAATTTTGTGTTTATGCGTTTGCCCAGCAGCCGTCGTAGCAGTTTTAGCAGCAAACGAGAATTTAGGCGTGAATTGACGGCAATCGCTATTTACCGCGATTCTTACACCAAATCCGTTTGTTCAAAACGATTCTACAACCGCACACACACGCACGATGGTACGCTGGTACTGCTGTACATACACATAGTTCTAGAATTACGGCACGAAACTTCAAGCCATTTTATGTCGCCAATTGTACAAAGCGTTGCAATCACGTGTTAAATGCCACAAATTAATGGAGAAATATAAAAAAAACCCCATAGCAGTACAGCCAATGGTGAAACATTAGTAACTCTTCTTCATCGTACGAATGGTAAATGCAGCCTCGAGATGATTTCATTCTCTAATGAACCATACTACACAGGAAACTTGACGGCCGGCAAGTTAAATTAATAACACATTTTTTCCTATTACTATTATCCTGTTCTGCATAGTACCCCCAGGCAAGTGGTCGGGTTTTTGTTTCAATTTATCGTATCACAACAAGTAGAGATTAAAAACGCAACACATAGAACATAATTTAATAAATAATAGTTTAAAACAATTTAGCACATTACATTCCAATGAATTGCAATGTTTCACACGGTTCATTTTGTACATTTTTGTCGATGTACGTTTGCTTGTTTTTTTTTGTTTTGTTTGTTTCTTCTTTACTGTGCGCTGTAGTACTGTCATTCTTTCCCATTCACACAATCCACCTCCAAGTAATCTTCCTGGCGCGATTTTGGAATGCCTTCCATCCATATCTTTACGATTCAACAGTCATCCACAAAGTGTTTTCCAAAAAGCGTTCAGCTTTTCCCTTTGCATCCTTCATAGCAGCAGCAGACTAACAAGCAAAATTGAGTTTTTTTCGATACGCACACATTTACATGTACGACGTGTACATACAATCACTTACAACACTACACTTTGAATGAAGAACGTACACGACGACGTTAATTACACATACTGCTGTTCCTTCTGCATAATTTTAAGCTGCAACTGATCATCTCAGAACGCTTATCGTCATTAACACTGATAGTACGATCGAATAAAGCCATACGTGTTGTGATTGTTGTAGTTGTTGAATGGCTGCGTTCACTTCACCGCATTTACCTTAAAAAAGTGGAGATAAAAAAACCACACAATTGTCAGAACAAACGATTGCGATCGGGAAAATAAATGTAGCAATAACTCACCATAGCTCGTGATGTTCGTTGGCATAGATCGATGCTGGCCCGATTGCATGTTGGCACGGTGGCAGGTGTCTCCGACGAAAACCTGAACGTGATTTCCCTCGGTAGGTACGTAGCTGATGCATACTCCGTGTTGGGATATGGAATGTTTCGCAACGATGTATGTTGTTTGGTTCTCTTGCCAGTGGCCGTGGCATATGTATACTGTAAGGAAATTCATGAAACATTAAATTGATACATGCAATTTTGTTCATTTGTTTACATAGATAGATATATCCACAACCAAAACGCTATCACTCTCATCATTCAAGTGTGACGAACCCTGTAGCAAGGAGGGACTTTCTACGGTTGTTTTTTATGACGTTTTGTGAAGAATGTCCAAACAAAGTTTATGCAGCATCGCTAATAATTGGACTTATCAGGTAAAACCCAAACATTCTGGATTGAAACTATTTTGTTTGATTAGTTTGTTCAAGACTGTCTCGATCGAGTATTTCCAAGCGATTGCATGCTTTCTTATCCCTGATGTATCCTCGTTCGAGAGGTGCCAGAGCCTCACTAAGTGCACCAACTACTAACACAACTAAGGGAAAGCAGACTAATTAATTAAACCGATCCATCGATTGATTCTTAATGATAGCATAGCCGATCTTCACACAGTATGATCGATACATACAATCCCACAGGAAACGCCTCTCTCTACGAGCAAGGAACGGCTGTTTCATCGGTAATGATATGGTCAAATTTAGTTTGATAAGCCGTTGAGTTGAACACGGCAGGTATGACTACTTGGATGGTACTTATATAAAATGATAAGAGGATTAAAATAATTAAATGCTATTGGTTTGTCAGTAGCATATACATGTATCAGAAGAAGTATTAGTTACTTTAGTTAACGGAAATAATACGCTAATTACTTACGTTCTTCATCATCGATTTTACATTTTGGTTTGACTTCAATTATGCTGTTCTCATTACAGCCCACTAACAGCTGTCGATTGGCATTGTGATTGATGTTGCATCCTCCATTCGTTTCTCGGCGGAATCTAGAGGCATCACCAGCTTTATCGCGAAATGGAAAAGAAAAATGAATGAGAATGAGCTGACGTTTCGTTTTTGGTCGAACGCTGGGGAACAGCGAAATATGTGCCTTACCTCCACCATCATCAACATGAAGCGTGACGGTACGTGTGTCATTTCTGATCTCGGTTCTCGCCGTACGCCGCGAACGTGGCAAGAATGATCTTCGCCTCGCTTCCAGCCCCATATAACCACCCATTATGCCACCAACTGTGCCTGCACTGCCACCTGTAATAACACTTTCTTGGTTTCGGTATCCGACGACATCCCAATGGCGATGCGATCGCGCTTTATTGTTGTGGTTGCGTTTGTGGCGAGAAATCGAGGATGTGGGTATAAGAGCCCCTTTTATCATATACTGACCCTCCAGCGGACACAGCTGCGTTTCGGAGTTATTAGCTACAAAAGAGCGTAATACCGAAACCGATTAAACATTTGGCATCATCTTGGGGTCTGCGATAAATCCTGCTCTGCCTTTCCTTACCTAACAAAGTAACGAACGGTGTTCGATGCACGTCAAAGTTTTCAGTCGTACATGCATCTTCTAGTCTACCGGTCGGCGTTCCCATTTGTAGCTCGGCTACGTGAGTATCTCGTCTGTAGAACATAACACACATAAAACCAGATTTGCTAAAATGAATAATAAAAAAAACATAGATATGAAATTAGGACGAAGATTCAGTAGCAATCAAAGAACCGATCCGTAAACGCAACTTTTCCCCGTTGTGCAACCTACTTACCATCCCATTGTGTGGTGCACAACGGCCATCATTTCCGATGCTGTTTGCTTGTTTATTTGCTCGCAAAGAGAACGAGCAACCGTGTGGCCATTCGGTTTCTTTATGTGCAGGGAACCGTCACTTGAATTGAAACGAGAGCCAAAATTATGGAACAATTCAGACATACCACAGTAGTTTTCCTCATACCTGGCATCGAAAACGTAATGTGCACTACCCATCAGCGCGTGCCAAAAACGTGGTCCTTTAAACCAGACAGGAAAGTCGCAACGATCCATTAAGGGTGCCTTCTTGAGCGTCATAATACGTGATCCAACCTACGAAAGAGTACCAGCCCAAATATAGCAGTCGATCAACTATTCGTCACATATGATTAAATGCATTAAGCGCATTTACCTCGGCGCTTTCGAGACCATTACAAGTGGCATCACCAGATTGTGCTAGTTTATACTCTGCATCTACAAACAAATATGCACATGTTATTTTTCTGCGAATTACGCACTAATAGTTGTTTTCGATTTCATGATACTTACCGGAGCCACTCAACTTTTCGTACACGAAGCATCTGAATCGTTCCTCATTCGACGTGGCATGATGATGTGAAACCAAACCAACTAGATAGCGTGAATTGCCATCTTTCCACCATGCTAAGCATGTTAGTTCCTCAACTGTAAATGTACATTAAACAGACTCCATTATTAGGGTGCAACCATCCACAAGATCAGAAACAAACAAATTTAAGTTGATTTCTGTCACAAAGCGTAAATCACTGATCAATCTTTTTTTTACATATAGAATATTTGAGCTTACTTATGACTAATATGCTATTATGAAACAGGATAAAAATGTGCTAAGAAATTTTCACCATTCTTATGGTGAAAGAAGACGTTAGCAATCAGCACGCATACATTACCTGTGCTTTCAGTCCCAGGTACATCAGGGCATGCCTGAAAACTTAGTAGAAGCCTACTGTCTTCTGTACACATTTCCATGTTCGACACCGGACTCCTGCATTCTCCATGTCCTCTGTTGTAAGTGAATGTATAAGAACCTGGAGAGTACATAAATAAATAAAGAAATGCGTTACTCACCATACAGTTTGTTCTATGATTAAGGTTCTATGATCTAGCTTACCTGACAGTGGACATTTAATTGGCTCTGGATTTATTTTGAACATACTAAACAATAAAGCATCACCCGGGATCTGCTCGCAAAGGTAATGCAATGTTTCACGACCCTTGCATCCCATGCCTATATATTTATTATCGTTGCACAAGTAGAATAACATTTCAAGACGATACACGAATGAAAAGAAAAAAGAAAGACATTACTCATCTGTTCCGTCATCATTATGTAGTACAACTAGGAAGGAGGAAGTAAGGATAAACGATTAAAATAGAAATGAAAACTAAACCAAAACAACGAAAGCAACAAATGCAACAATACAATGTCAAAATAAACACAAACGGTTAAGTTGTAGAAGAATTAGGAGAAAAAAACACCACTCCGAAATAAGTAGTACAACTCTAATGTTAATTGCTACCTAGCCTTTCCAATTCCTCTTACTATTCAATAAAGATGGCTTACGGAGGACTATGACGAAGCTATGACTAGTTTACGTTAGTTAGTATTTTATTTACTTAGCTAAATAAATTTTAAAACACCTTCATAATGCGTTTAAAACAGAGTTAGTTAATAGAATCCTATTTACTGCAACATATCAAATGATTATATCATATTAATAACCAAAACTATACTGCGACGTGTTCGTAGCACTCTGTACTGCGGCAGTCAGAGCGTTAAGTAGGACAAATTGGATGAAAGTATCTTTGCCGAAAGTCTATACTGTAGTGAAAAGTGCCATTTTAAGGCACTGATCGAAAATAAGCAATTAATCTGTTAGCTTACAACTGTACATTCGTTAAGTGTTGCAGAAGAAATATTTAGAGAAATACATTGTATTAAAACTGTTTCAAACACAATTACTGATACTATTTTACCACAGTGACTGGTGAATTCGTTAAACAATGTTAATTAGCTCGAATCAAAACAAACGTCTAAAAGATATCCCTAACGCAGATTGAGTTGTGATTGGAATAATGTAGAAAAACAAACTGCAAATCGTTACGTCCGGTATCTTTTATGTGGAAACATTCTGTCGATGAAAAATATGTGATAGTTGTGTTTTGACACTTTACGTCTTAGCTTTCAGGGCATCAGACCCCTGACGAAAAAAAAATTATATACATAGACATCAGACAAGTACTGAATAGCCGTGTATCAAAATGGAAAACAAACAAAATATCTTTTCTCCTTATGGCCTAAGTTGGGAGGATGGAAAACGGGTCGAAAAGAAGAGGTTATTAAAATCAACAGGGGTGGGAAATCACTTCTCGCACTTCTGAAGCTAATGCACAGCTGAAGTTAATGGGAAAATTGATCATTAAGGCTGAGTCGCTGCTTCTTTGCAACCCAGCCGCTAGTAACCTATTTTCTTTTAGTGCATTTTCACTCATTTTTTTCTAGAATCACGAAACTCTTTCTGAAACTATCCATTTCAAATTATTTAATAAACATTCGATAAATTGAAACAAGCGCAACATTCGAATGGAAACGAAATCAAAACAGAAAACAAGTTATTTAAAACTAAAACGGGAAGAATTACATCGGGCAAACCCATCCCAACATTCAGTATGTGTAACGTTCAAATAATTTGTTAAATACTTCTTCGATTCTTCGATAGTTCGATTGTTTGCGTAGTTTGCTCAGCTTAGCAATGCGATCTACTCGATAAGGCTAATGTAACATGATTAATAAATAATCATCGTTTTAGTATTAAATCGTATTTAAATAGATGATGCATAATTGATATATGCATCAATTATGTGATTAACATTTTTGTGCCCCAAAATTGGCCGCATTGCACATCTCATATCTTATTACATCATAAAATTGAATTAAATCGAAAGGGAAAAGTTTTTGTTTGTTTTCATTTTACAGAAAGCACACAAAACGATGCTGAACAAAATTTCAAATGGATTAAGAGAACTTAAAGTAAACAATACTTATGAAAATATGATTAAAACATAGTAATTCCAAACAATTCCAAAACTAAAGCTTTTCTCTAAATGTCAAAACGGTAAATGTAGGTGATGTGATTTACACAAATGATAACTTAATACAATAATCGATGGTCTTACTAAAAATAACGATGAATTGATGGATCAAACATATTTCATGAATGGATGTAGAATGATGGCAAAGAAACGTAAAAATAACACAACATTAATGCACAAAACTAAAACATGTGGCCAGCGAGAAAAGCGTATTATTTTTGCAACGTTCTTTTGCAGCCTACCATGTATAAGAATATCCTATAAATTACTATTATGATTCTTTCCATGACGCCGGATATATAGCCAGCTTTTCGATAAAAAGTGCTTCCACTATCCGCATAAAATATTACTTAAGATTATGCATCATTTTACACAAAACATGTCAATGTTGGACTCTTGACAATTTTTTTTCACATTAACACCGTCGTACTAAAATATATTGTTAAGTAATTATAAAATAGCTTAAATGAATAATAACTCAATTCAGCTATTTCCATAAACCTAAACCAGTGAGGTGCATAAAATAAAGACCCTCCGCATATATTTTTTTAATTACACGTTTTTTATAATCAAAATCAAATTTCATGATTTCAAAATCGAAGGATTTATTCAAAGATGATTAAATCACTTGCCACAACGAAAAGAAACAAACATCTTGTATACACGTCAAGCAACGACAAATATCAAGCACCAATTGCGTTGGTAAAGTAAAAGCAAGTCAATAATTGGTTTGCTTAGCATCAGGTAGTCTATTTTACCTCTATCAAAAATATAGATAACACCAGTTTGTATCCCTTAATAAGAATTAAAAGAATCCTTCATGCCGTTTTGACACCACAGAAAATGAGTGTTGGATTATATTCTAACTGACCTCGGAGAAGTGGGAGATGAAACTGACAATCAAAACAATAAACACACTGCATCGAGGATGAAGAAAAATGATCGGAATGAATACAAAAAAAAAGGAGCGACTAAGTTTGGTTAGCAGTCGTGACAGTAAAAGTAGTATTATGGTTGCATAAGTATTAACATTTAAAGTAGTTGTAGTAATAATAGTAGCCAGGTTTGTAATAGTTAGTGTTAGTAAGAGTACCGTTGGTATAAAGCAACTGTCTTGTGATTCTAACGAAGAACAAAATAGAGGCGAATGAAAAATGAAAACGGAAAAAACACATTAAAAAATATAGGATATATCACTGATAAAAAGTATAAAATAGTAGTTTTGCTGTTTGCTTACAATTGTCGCTATCTTCATTGGATCGCATATACGGATCCGATGATGATATTCTTGAATGCCCGTTCATGTTGGGATGAGCTAAGCCCCGATCACTTTTTAAAACGCTATGAATAGGCATTGCAGCTGGATTCAACTGGCCCGTATAAAAATCTTCACACTCACTTTCTTTATACTGGAGTATGTTTATATGCTTCTGATAAATTACAACGCATCGATGACATCCTTTGCTGCAATCAGTGAAGATTAAGTCCATTGCACAAGCAAGTGTTCCATCATGTGATCCATCATCAAGCGACAGGAAAGCAAATGGTTTCATGTGTTTCAAAGAAGCATAGAAGAAGAGATGAAAAAATGAAAACATTAGTTTGGCCATTGTACAACATTACAAGAGTAGCACACAGTAGGAAAACCCTACACGATCACTAACGACGATTCTTACCCATTAACTAATAAAAACTTATCGCCTTCGCTGGCGATGCACCGTCCCCTAGTACTTAGTGTGGATCCTTCTATTGTAATTGGCTGTTGTACACCGGATTGAAACCATTGTCCTTCCCATCGTTTGGGAAATGCACATCCCGTACCACCACTTTGTAGAACTATTTCGAGTTAGAAAGATAGAAAAAGATTATTCCAACGTTATCATGCCTGCCGATTCAACCGGTTTAGTTTTACCTTCTTGTTTAGCTGCATCACAGCATCCTAAGACCAAGAACAAGGCCAAACATAGTTGAACAATAGTTCTGTACAACAGTTTCGTTCTGCTTCTGTGATGCGAGGGGACAGACACATGTTCCGACGACCGTTGATATCGTTCTAGGGTAGTTGGGCAGCGGAGGATAAGGTTGGAAGTGATATCCACAGTGCAGCATGCGTTGCTTATGTTGTCACTAGAATAACAGCAACATTCTCCTGTTGCTGCAATGGCGGTAGTGGTGGTGTTTCGAATATTTATGTTTTTAGAAAACACCACAGGCCTTCGACGCCTTCGCCGCCTGCGTCGCGTCACAGAAGATATTGTGAAGATATTTTTTGCGGTTCTGGCCGTTCCACAGGCATTTTTTGTTTTTGTGCCGTTTGTACTGGCTGTAGTACTGACATCGATGGTAGGAATGTTAAAATAATCACAATGAAGTAAACTTTTGAGCGAACTTCGCGTACATCCGATGGTTTGATGGTTGCTGCAGCCGATGAGAACTTTATGTCGCGATCCTTTTTTGAGTTTCTGGACCATGCTGAGCATTTTAAAGGGGAAGGTTGGAGACGATATCTGGGGTAAGGTGCACACGTATACGATACTATGCTCTACTTTGCGTTTGTTTCAGAACGAAGTACTAGTGTTTGAATTAAAGCAGAACAGATTTTGGCACCGTGAATGATCTATACAGATTGCTAATTTCTAGTGCTGGCTTATTTTTGCAGGATGAAGCATTTCCCAGCTCACTTTTCTCTCTCCCTGTCTTTCTCTCTTTTTCCACTTGTTTAACTTGAAGGCCTTTTGTTATTTTTTTCTTGTTGTTAGGCGGCTGCTGCTACTACTATAAGGATGACAAGATTGAGCGGACCGTTGTCCCTCCTTTTGATCTGCGCTCTCTCACACATACACTCTCTCAATCTTGCACACTTCGTATCCAAATAGCGCGCTCTTTCACTCTTGCGCTTTAGATGAATCAAAACGAGCAGGCTTTTCTCGCTCCCACGCTTTGCCTTTGCTCGGATATCTTTTGTGCTATGCGATGTACACTAGCAATATCGCATTTTGGATGCGATGATGGTCCTGGTGGAGGGACAATAATAATTGGGGTGCATTTTATAATACGTTCCATTCACTGATCTCCATCGGTCATTTTTCACCGCTACTGAGCGCTGTAACAAAACAAGAGCAACAAAACGGGGTTTCAGCAGGAGTACAAGTATCCTGGCAGGATAATAGATAACACAACAAATGTTCTGTCTTTTCGATCGAAAAACACACATACAGACACACGCACATACATATAGGTATACATATAAATCAGTACTTTAATGTAAGCTATACGCCCTACAGTCATTTTACAAAAAGGTGTCTTCTATCACCAATTAATTTACCTTATTACACATGTGCATATAATTTGTCTAATCATTGTGCAATAAAAATTGATGAAATAACGCATTTGACCAAATCAAGTTCGATTGTACTAATTTTAATCATGATGATATTCATCAGGCGAACACTCACGGTACGAAGGTCTGAGGTGCTTTGTGTGGCAAGAGGTTTTTTTTGTGCTATTTCCACTTCGTACCTTTAACTATCCCTTATAAAATGTTTTGCTGTTGGTCTTGGTGAAGGACTTTTAGCACAAAATTAAACTTGAGCTGAATCAGAACACATTTTTGTGCATTCTGCTTTTTCGACATATTTTCACTACGAAGAAAATTGACACTTGCCTCTATCGAGAAGCTATAATTCCTTTCACTTGACCATCATCCTTCCATCATGGTGACGCCCCGCGATAGGGCCAAACAGGTCTGCCGCATTGTACGGATTCGATCAATCACTTGTTTCACGTGTTCGTAAAAAAATATTCAATTGGTAACAACCAACATTTTTATGATTATTGGTAAAACTTGTGAAATGCTACCGATCAAAGAAAGATGCGCAAATTATTCCTCAGAACTTCTCGCCATGGCTTCTTTTACGGCCATGGTATGTGTGCACTATCGCTTTTCATGCGCTCTCCTGATTTTCATCACAGTGACGCTCGCAACCCAGTTGGTCGCAATTCGCTCACCTTGTAGCGCCTCACGTTTACACTATCGCAACGATCCGGTCGTTTTGTCTCATTTGCACTCTCCTTGGTTTCTCACGTCGAGCATATTTCTCACTTAGAAATTCATACAAACACTCTCGCAGAGCTATCGGCCAGCCCAGCCGCCATTGTTAATTTTTATATTAGTATTGATTTTTCACATCCACTCTCGGCCGTGATTCCTAACACAGAAATAAAATTTCCAAACCAACTGATCATAACCACTTCACTGCAATTTACACTTCACAGCAGTAACGCTGTAGTTAATTCTTCAATTGTCATGATGATATCCCCAATAGTGTTGTTTTTTTTTTCTTAACAGCCTATGCTATTCAACATTTTGCATCCCGTGTAATGCATTTCGTTTCGTTAAATCTAAAAACCAGTATTTTGAGGTATTTTACACTTTTACAAATCGAAGTTTAATTCATCAATTAGTTGGGTTATATTCGGGTATCCTACAATTCTTTGCGAATACATGAACCGATAACTGCACTTCTTGCTCATCAATATCACAAACACCGCAAACATTTACTCTGTAGCGCTTACAAATTATCAATGCAATGGCAATGCGGGCAGATCTGAGCCATTTTTCATGTATATTTTCACAGCTTCTCACACAAACGTCCTCGTCCCTCTCCTTTTTTGTTAGAATTTTTTCCTGCTCAGATATTTATGAAAACGGCAGGCTAGTTCAGATTTTTTTTATGTCAACAGGTTTAAAAAAGTGTAAATTTGACAATGACAGAAGGGTACACCACAAAGTTGTTAGATCATCGGTCAACTCAAAGTTAGTATAGCTATCTACCCGCATGACAAAAAAGCAAATCTTTGTAAATTCAATCTCGATTCATGCATTCATCCATTCGAAGATTCGAAAAAATGGGATGGGGACCAGAAACTGTTTTTGCTTCGGAAAAGGAACATTTATAAAAAATTAAAGTTTAAATGGTATCAAACCCCAAGGCTTGTGTGGTTAATAATATACAATAATTGCGTAGGATGCTTTTGTAAAAACCTGTTTCTTAAGAGTTTTATCAAGCGAAGGATCTAAATAAACGGGTTTATAATGTTAATTCAATTTTTACATTTTCACCAAATATAAAGCAACACTATTGAAAAGAAGTGTTTCACATATATCAACACATTTGTTATGTATTATAAGAAACAATTAATATACAATTAATGTAAATTAAACCCACTTTAAACGATTGCCATTTTTCAGATTTACATGTTCCGTAGGATCTGCATGACTCAATCTTCAAAAAATTCATTTGGGGTAAGATATTGAAAATGAAATCACTAAAGATGCTGAATAAGTATGAAATCGCTGCAGGTAATCAGTAAATGGTGCTTTTTGTTTGAGGGGTTTTTCTGTGTACAACTTTCGGCCTTTACTGTCGTCTCTGAAAATAAAAACAATGAATTAACCAGTCTGTTTCAAAACCATTACTTTTACGTAGAAAGTCGACTGATTGTTGGAAAAAATGCTAAATGTAGTTAGTTTTATCGTATAAAATACATCTCGGACAGGCTTGATTGTGATTTTCCAAGTATTAGGAGACGCGCACGGTAAGAATCTTCCCTTTATTTTAGGACATTATCTTGCCGTACTTTTTTGGATGGTATGTGTTAATCACCCATTTACATTTTCCTGCACCATTGCAGAATAAATGTTGAAACGAATGGCACGTGATGCCGGCACAGCGTCGTCAAAACAACGGGCCAGTCGAGTGAGCTATGAATGCAAGAAATGCAACAAAATCGTGTTTTCTAAGTCACATAAACAGTTCCATGATGAAGTTCATCGATCCTCCCGTCACGCCTGTCCCCGATGCAACAAAACGTATGTGCATAAGCGGGATTTGGAATTACACCACAAAGTTCACGACAGTGAAAAACATCATTGCACAAGATGTACGGCCAGTTTCGACAACAAAAACCTGCTGCAGGAACATAAAGAGTCGAAGCATACACCGAAAGAAAAATTTGCTTGCGAATTGTGTCCGTTAAAGTTTACTCTCAAGGGCAACTTAACAAAACACTTTCTTGTTCATAAAGCAAACCAGTCGTTCTCGTGTGAAGAATGTGGAAAAACATTTTTGCGTAAAAATGCGCTCAAACATCACCTGCTGAGCCACCGCGCAAAGCGTTATCAATGCCAGTCCTGCGGCAAAGAGTTTATCGATGCCCGCAATTTGGAGCGACATTTAAAAACCCACTCGAGGCTCAAGGGTTTCAAGTGCTCGATTTGCGGTGTGACGAGCACACGTAGGGACAATATCGTACGACACGCTAAAAGTTTCCATCCTGATAGTGATTTGAAACTGATCGTACATGCGAACATCAATGTCCACAGTGGGCAAATAGACGCGATCAAACGAGAAGCGCATGCAAGCGCGAAACCTGAAACGTTCCAATCGGCGAATCGTATCAGTGTGATTCAGGTGATCGGAACACCGAAAACACCGATCACGCTGTCGCATAAGCATGATGAGCCAACGCAAGCAAATGTAAAATCGCCGATGCGAGACACATCCCAACTCACTGCATTGGCAAACGTTAGACAAGAATCGGCGAAAGCATCGTTCAATGCCCGGCTCGACAATCTAGAAATCTATAGAAAGATCTTAAAACCTGCAACAATTGATAGTAGCAATAGCAGCAATATAACCAATGACACACAAGCGGAGACAGTTCAATTTAACCTCCAAACTAATGATAGTGACACAAACAAACGTCATTCCTTCGCGTCGGGCGATCTAGACAAATCCAATAAACCAAATGAAGAATACAGTGCCAGTGATTGCACGAGTGGTAATGGTAGCAATGATCTCAACGATACGAACACTAGCCCGACCGGTAGTCTAGTGTCTATTAATAATTTTTGTGAAGTTCACTGGCGTAAGCGTACCTCGCAGTACTTTATTACCAACAGGAAGGTGCAGACTGATCATTCTATTGTGTAGTGTTTGAGGGTGTAAAACTGACGCAAAACTACTGTATAAATACTCAACCCCGGAAACATGTTTGACCGGAAGTGTGCATTTTCGGAAGTGGAAGATCAACAGTTTATTGCAAGCTTCATAAAAACGAAAAAGTGGCGTAAAATTCTGGAACTAGGACAAGATCTTGCACCGTCCCAACGCACCAACTATTTGTGGGCCTGGCCATTGGAGCAAGATATTGATCGGTTTGTTGAAGTGTTGCATCGATTCGGTATACAAAGAATAGCCAGCGTTGGCTGTGGCACGGGATTGCTCGAGTGGATCATAAGCTGTGCAAATGGTAAGCTGTGAATGAATGATTGTAAATGTGCTATTTTCGCTAGCTATCTTGAGCGTATATGTGGGAACCGATTTTGGTTACACGGGGCTTCTTGGCAAATATGTTAACAATCACATGCACTGAACTCGGTTCCTTTTTTCACCGATAATGATTTACATTCCTCATGCAGAGGTTAATCGACGATTTAGAATCAATGGAAGAAAATTGAATGGATTGAATCTTTATAAACATATCTTAAGTAAGTTTACATGACACATGCATACCACAAAAAGTGATGGAAACGATAGCGCTATATGAGGAATGAATTTGTTTACGAAACAAAAAATAAAAATAAAAATAATTTAAAATATCGAAACAAATTGTTCTAAAACATAAATCAAGTATTTTCTTTTGTTTTAGTTTCTTAATGTTTGAATTCAACTATCGTCTATAACAAAATCGCATTTATGATAAAATAATATTGCGTACCCCTCAGATCCGTGTGCCTATGTACTTCCGTTTGTGCTTCGTTCATTTTCTACTAATATTAACCAAACTACATCATTTATCTCATGCGCCAGGTCGTGGGGAAATACACGTTAATCATCAGAAAGAAATTCATAGCTAGTTGTTTAGTCCAGTCTTTCGAATATGATTGCGACGGTTTCATAAATCGTATGTCATAAATACTTACACTAAATATGAGTATTGTTCTCTTCTTTTTCCTTTATGTTTCTTTCTTTCACAGACACAATCGAAGTGGTTGGAATTGAGATTGACGAGCTATGGTGGGGCTCAAAGTACGCACCTGTTCAATACATACCATTAACATTTGTAAACGGTTCGGAGCATTCGCTAAAACTAGTGACATCCACATGGCAGGACGACCGGTTAGATGCGCTGCTTTTTTGTTACTTCAACAACGGCGAAGCATTTGAACAATACGTGAAGGGTTTGGGAAGTCGATTTGTTATTTTAATTGGACCAGGCCATCAGAAAGGCGTGCACACCAATCCCTTACCCTTGGCACCTGGTGATGCATTTTGTCGCGAGTGGATCCTGGTGGAGCAGTTTGCATTTGGGAGCGAAAACATAAATTGTGTTGCCGTCTACGAACGAATACGTGATGCTTCTTGACAAAGGTAAAGGAGTTTAAAAAAAGTGGATTGTAAACTGAAGAGTGTTTATAGTTTCACATCTAATTTTGATGGCATGATGACGATGGTTACATTGGCACTACTAAACATATATTATCGTTGTCCATTGGATTTAGAAAAAAGGCTAGTATGGTAAAAGAAACTCAAGCCATAAATAGTTTTCTCCAGAAAATCTTTGAACGAAATTTGTTTTACGGAAGGCTACATTATCCATAAAAATGATTGCTTCGGTAATGTTGTTTCTGCTTATTGTGCCTTTAAGTTGGTTAAAAGCTTCATCCCCAGATTCATATACAACTGTACTGTTTCTAAACATAGTGAAACAGGTAGTCACGTTGCGGCTTCTAACCGATGGAACAACTTGTTTTCTACAAGCAGTCCATCCTTATTTACTCCGTAAGGAAATAATGAAACCAACTTCATCCATTAGTTTCGTCATGTTCGGCCTGCAACTCTAAAAAAATTAGAGCCAAAAACATATTGCTTTCTAATTTCAATAGTTTAGGGATTATTTCTTCGCTCCAGTATTAGATTGATTCTAATCAGAGTGTAATTGAATCCACTTAAATAGTTTCTGCCTGTTGAAATGCAAATCTGCACTCAAAATTGGTCACGGCACATTTCAGTTAATTTTTTCAAGATCATTGAGCAAACGATATCCACCCAGTTTTTCAGGACTTTTAGCTCGTCGTTTAATTTTTTTCGTGTGAACCACCTTTTTTGACACAGTTTTCCAGAATTTTATTATCTTTAAGGTATTTTTTAACGATCCGCGAAACAAACTGTATATTCATTTCCACTATTTTTGCGATATCCGTGTATTAATGTACTGGTCCAAAAATAACTTTACATTTTTTTCGTATTCTCAATGGACTTTTTTTCTTTCCGTCATTTTTGAACAATGTGCACAAGAGAAAGTGTGGCGAAACATGAATTATAAATCGAAACATATTCGCAACATTACCTTGATCTCAAAAATTATCATTTAAGATCAGCTTATTTTCTGAAGTGTCTTGCTCGGTGGTACGTTTGCGTAGGGCTCAGTTCATAACTGAAAGAGAGTATTTCGAAAAATATAATATCCCACTGACTGTGATATTCACATTCAAGCGCTAGCTTCTTGAGAAGACTACGACACATCTGCTTAATAGCTTGTACCTGTTTGTATACCTTACCTTTGGAATCATAACCAATTTGACAAGGGTCGTATTGTCTTGGAATGTTAAATGCCACGCGAAAGCGAAGGCAAAACTCCAGGCAATGTCTGTGCACGTTTGGTATAAAACACGTTTTTTATACAAATTCGCACTGTACTATAAAATTTCAACTAAACAAACATGCTTTCCGGTAT
Organism: Anopheles punctulatus; assembly: GCA_000956255.1. NCBI lineage: Eukaryota > Metazoa > Arthropoda > Insecta > Diptera > Culicidae > Anopheles > Anopheles punctulatus. The sequence goes on from JXXA01015766.1 coordinate 20,798, forward strand.
GAGATGTTTCTTCTTTAAATTTTCTGGCTTTCGCAACTGATGCTAATAGAAACTGTCATACGTTTATCGCTTGGGTTAAACAATAAGTAATTGCATCGTCCATTCTTTACCTATCTGCTAACAGCGACCAAGGAAATGTATGACAAAACGGATGAATGTCTACGGCTTATGCTTTACGAATAATAAATGAAACAGGACAACTTAAGACCTTTAGGTTGAGTTGAGCAACAACGTCTGTATACTTCTAATAAGGGCCATACAATATCGAAACATATTCATCGTCATGTCGTCCTAATACCAACATGGATTCTACATGGTAATAGATGGTAATAACTTTTGGAAACGTTTTCATGTGATATAAATTAACACACACGACAAAGCATTTCATTAGTACTGTTTATTTAATTTAACAGGCCAATTATTGATCGCGGATTGTTTTATTCGATTGGCAGCACCAGGCTGGGATGCAAAACAGTTGCTTACTTATTCGCAAATGTTCGATACAACGTAAACATAGATTGAGCATTATATCAGTAGACGACGATGTTCCCAGTACAGACAACGATCGCGGAGTAGGAGGTAACAAAGGCGGAAGATTGTAGCAGTTTACGGGTGTCGATTGACTCACGTTATAATGTATTCATTAAAAGAATTATGGAAAAGTAGAAAATGGGGAAGGAAAAAATCGTCCCGAGTTGTGTTGCTTACTCTTGTACGTGCTATGTTTTAAGGCAGTAAGGCAAAACATGAACAATGATAATTGTATTATAATTAAAATCACTCATTCTATCGCGCGCGCACACACACAAACACACATACCCACTCGTGTAACTCAATCAGGCACAGGCATACACGCAAATTTACACACGTACATTCCATACACCGTAGTTGTAGGTGTTCAATCAAGTGGTATTTGAACGCCCATCTGTTGGTGGTCCACATCATCGATAGACTTTATCGTCCTGGTACACGATGTACGGGTTGTGGGAGGAATGTGTGAGCGTTGCGGGACCGGAGGACTGTTGGTGCTGTTGCTGGTGATGCAGCGCAGACTGGCTGGACATGAGTGTGTGGTTCTGATACTGGTACGGTATTCGCCCAATGGTAGAGTAACTGGGTCTAGCCTGAGTGGGTGAACCGTTCGGTTTGTACGGCAAGGTGGCGTAGCTTTGCGCGTACGGTGGTGCCAATGTCGGATACATGGCCGCCGGTTGACCCTTCTTGCCGGTGTAATTCACCTGCAGCGTGCCGGGAATACCCATTGCCATCGGTGGTCCACCGCGCGGATGATGATGCTGGTAGCTGTCGTTGTTCATCTTTAACCGGCAAATACAGATGCAGATAATGAGCAGGAAGATAAACACGACCACTCCGCCAACGATACCGATGATGAGGGTGTCATCGTTTCCGGAGGGCATCTTTTTCAGCGGTGGCATTGCTGCGGAAGAAATCTTCGATTTGGAACCCTTCGAGCGCGAGGTCGTCGAAGAGGGAGAGACGGGTGACATGCTCCAGATGATGTCGTGCTCCGTTGTTGCCGCAGACTTTGTCATCTGTACCTCGGATGTAAAGTTGTAGAAACTGATCGTCGGTGTGGTGCGTGTGCCGGTACCGACCGGTGTACTGCTACTGGAGAGTATCGCCTGTGTGGGCAGGTTGTTGGGTGATTGGTTGCGATTTTCACACACCAGCTCACTGTCACCGACCTCGGTGAGCAGTTTGCCAACAACGGCATCCGGACTTGCGCACCGCACATCGGACACCTTAGTCGCGAGCAGCCAACGACGGAACGCACGTGCCTGACAGTCACATCGCACCGGATTTGTGGCCAGCCCGTCGATCTGGATGGTGTTCTTGCGATCGTCCAGCGAGCTCAGAAAAGGTTGCGTGAGCGTACTGACTTTCGAACCAGCGATGCTGAAATCGATGTGTGCTGAACGGGGCAACGGTAGCAGTAGCGCCGGCGGCAACACTGTCAGTGAGGTGTTGTGCAGCCGTACGGTAAGGTACTTGTTGCGCAGACCGGCGAAGGCACCGGACGAAATGCTTTGCAACGCGTAACCATGAAGCCCGAGCGTGTGTAGCTTAGGATGGTACAGCACCTGCAGGTGGTCCGACTCGAGGTTTGCATCTTTCGCCTCAATGTCGATCGCCGCCAGGGCCGGTAATTCCTGCACGATCCCCTGAACGTCTATGTAACCCAGCTTAGCGTACTGATACGCTTCTAGCACGGCGAGATCTTTCAGTGGTTTAAATGCGCTCTTCTCTAGCCTCGATAGTTCCGGTAGTTCGCGAATGTACAGCTCCGTAAGGCCGTCTAGCCGCTCGAATGTGTGGGCAGTTATCGTTCGAATCGGGTTGCTCGAAAGATCAAGATATCCGAGCAGTGTCAGTTTCGGCCAGATCTCACGCAGTTCATCGGCTTCGTCGATCGCATTATGCGATAGGTCCAGACGCTCTAGCAGTGTCACCTTCTCGAATGCTTTCGGGCTTAGGCCGGAGATGTTGTTGTGTGACAAGTTTAAGCTACGCAGATAGGGTGTTTCCAGCACCGGCAGCTCCCGTACACCCGTACCGGCCAGGTTGAGCGTACGCACCGTTTTCGGTTGCCCCAATATGGTCGCGATCGCTTCTGGTGTAAGTGGATTGTACGAGAAATCGACGTGCTTTGCGTTGATCATCAGCATATGGCCTGCGCGTGGAACTTCGCGGATGGAGTTGCGGCTAAGATCGAGCGTCTGCAGAGTGTCGTGTTGATCGCCGATAGCTGCCACTGGTACACTGGACAGCTTGTTGCCCGCTAGCGATAGTCGCCCCAGGCGATGCACATGGCTTTTGGCCAGTACCTGATCCGGTAGGGTTATCAGTTTGTTATCGCTAAGATCGAGCAAATCGAGCCGGAGCGTACCCTCGAACGAACGCTCAGACAGACGATCGAGCCGGTTGCCGGCCAAATCGAGGATTTGCAGTTGGGACGAGTTATGGAACGCCATGTCTTGCACGGAGTCAATCATGTTCTCGCGCAGGTAAAGCTCTCGTAAGTTCACCAGTCGGCCAAAGTCGAGCTGTTGGATGGTGGACAGCCGATTGCCGGAGAGATCGATCACCTCTAGGTAATCCAATCCTGCTATCAGTTCGGGTAGAAACATTTCCAGCCGGTTGTTTGCCAGAAGAATCTTCCGCAAACGGGGATGTATTTTGAGCGTGTTGGGAGCAAAGCTCTTTAGCAAGTTGTGCGAAACGTCCAACACCTCTAGTGCCGTCTCGGTGGTGAACATGTCGGCACGCAGCTCCTGCAGTGCGTTCTGGCGTAGGTTAAGCGTGCGCAGGTTAACCGTGTTGACAAAGGATCGCGTACGCAGTTGCTCCAAACCGTTTCCAGCGAGCGAAAGATCGAATAGGTTATTCAAATTCAAAAATGTGCCCTCTTCAATCACCTTCAGCTGGTTGTGGTTCAGAAGCGCAATTCGCAGATCGGTGTTGTTGTGGAAAAGGTCGGCCTGCAGCATCTTCAGCCCGCAGTGGCTAATATCGATCACCTGCAGCTTGGTCAGCGGATAGATCATCGTTCGTGTCACCTGCCCGATGTGCTCGTTGCCGCTCATATTCAAGTAAAGCAGATTGTTCAAGCTGTGGAACGAATCGATCGCCAGATCGTCGATGCTGTTGGAGCTTAGATCCAGTCGTCGCAGCTTGGGGAGCACGATCTTGCGCAGTGACGCAATCCGGTTGTACGAAAGCTTCACCTCTAGCAGTGTGCCCTCAAGTCCCTTGAACGTATCCTCGCCGATCACACCCAAACTGTTTCCCGAAATATCAAGGTATATAAGCTTACGGAAGGCGGCAAAGCTATCACCAGGCAGCTCTCGAATGATGTTGCGTGACAATGATAGGTAGCGAATATTTTCTGGTTGGATTGACTTCAGTATGCTAGAGGAAAGCGCTGCTACGCGGTTGAAGTCGAGGTAGAGGTTCGACAGCTTCGGCAATCGCCCAAGTGCGCTGCCCGGAATGAAGAGAATGTTGTTATCTCGGAGAATCAGCGTTTGTAGATTGTCCAAACCCTCGAACGCGTCGTCTTCGATCTAGGAAAACGAAACGATAAGTATCAGTTGTGAGTATTAGTTTACTGCTCAGCCCGCAAAGATTCACCTACCGTTCGCAAGGAATTTAAGCTCAGGTCCAAATACTTCAGTAGTAGCTGCTCCCGGAACGTTCCCGGCAGGATGCTCGCTATCGTGTTGCGGCTGATGTCAAGGATCTGGAGGTTTTTCAGCTGCGCCAGGTGGTTCGATTCTAGCTTAGCAATGTTGTTGAGCGAAATGTTCAGTACCTTCAACGATACCACGGATCCCAGCGCTTCCGACGGGAACTCGGTCAACAGGTTGTCGGACAGATCCAGCTTCTGCAGCACGTCCATCCCCACTAAAGCGCGTTCATCAATATGGCTCAACTGATTACCCGCAAGTAGCACCTCCTTCATGCTAGCGAGATTGGTGAACGCTTTAGATTTTAGATTTCGTATGCGATTATTGCGGAGGTCCAGCCGTTCCAATTTGTTCGCGAAGTTAAACGCGTCCGGATCAAGCGATTCGATGCGATTGCTGCGCAGCGACAGTAGCTTCAAGCTGGTTAGCTCCTTAAGGGCCGCCACTGGGATGGAGCTGATCTTGTTCTGATCGAGATACAATTCCACCAGGCGTCGGTTACCATCGAATATGCTTTCTTCCAGCGCGATTATACGGTTACCAGACAGATCGAGTATCTTGAGCGCTTGGAGCGCCTGTAGCACATCGGTGGAAAAGATTGGATTAAGGCTGTCACCAAGCAGGTTGTTGGCCAAACGCAGCTCCGTCAGATATTCAGCCACGCTACCAAAACGCATTTTCGTTCCAATCGATCGTAAGGCATTGTTGGAAAAGTCGAGTTTTCTAACCGGAGCATTCAAGATCGATAGGTCCTGTGGGATATGACATTGAAATTATTATTGAATGCTGCACTAGGTACAAGGAATTTACGCAGCATGGATTTGATTATGTTGTCCGCAAGAGAAAACAAAAAAACTACATTGTACAATCAGAAAGCAAACAATATACCAAATCCGTTATAGAACAACCCTAACAAAACGATCGGTGCTGGAGAATATTTTGTTTGAGATGATAGAAGTACTTTACACTACACTCAGTAATTTCGATGAACATCGATAATAAACGACGCAGATCGAATGGCAAAGGTTTTAACTTACCGGCAACGTTTGCTGACCGCTGTTGCGTTGCGAAAACGAAATTATCGGAATGCCGCTCGGAAAAGGGGCCGTCAGGGTCGTCCGATCACAGTTTACGTTCACGAATACGTACTGGCTGTTGTTCCCTGCAGTCTCAATGTTACATCTGTTGCAGCGGGTGTTTGTAAGAGAAGGATGAAGAATGAAAGGGAGCGGGATGGGGTGCGGGTGGGGTTGAATAAAAGAAAATGTTCAATAGGTTTGGCCGCGAAAATAAATCAATCCAAATGGGTCCGAAAATACCCAAACGGCTTGAGCCTGCTGGGTGGTATGAATCGTTGTAAACTTGGTAGGCGGTGGTTAACAGAGCAAGGGGTGGACCGATATCCGCACGAAGGGTGAGTTATTTCTCAGTTACACTTACCGGCACGGTATCTTAAGCAACGCATCCAGATCGGTGCACGGGCGCCACGCACACGAAACAGAAACCACGAGGATGCACACGAGTACGACCAAGCGACCCATTAAATTATCGGCTATTATTTGTTTCATATTTGGGAAGTTTCTACCGGCCGTCCGTTACCTGTAGGAGAAAGGCATTATTTAATTATGAAATGTTCAAGTTGTACAGTAACATATGATCAGCGAATGGTCGAGAATAAAAATCGGAGGGAAATAATTTGAAAAAGAAGCATACTTTCATGTTATGACAAACAATTTTACATTCCATAAAATTATGTATAACATATGACGTAATAGGATGGCATCGATCAATTTTTAGTCTTTTCACGTTATCGATTATTAAGGATACCGTTTGTTTAGTGCATGATAGTTGCGCTGTATTATTTCTTAGAGACATTTGAACATAAAAATCACGAACACAATTTCTCGATTTGCTTTACATCGATTTCGTTGCTTGTATCTAGATAATTAGCGCTGCGTATAAATGTAAAGATAATTTGGTGGTCCGCTATCGTTTTCAGCTGGTAAAGAGCGTTATTTTCTTCTAGACGCTAGTCTTGTTTCGCTTGAGATTGACCATCCGGCTAAGGGAAAAATATTAATAGAATTGTGGAATCTCAAACACAAAACTGGCTGTGAAAATATTGTTATTATTATGAAATGACTGAACATTTTTAACAAGCGATCCGAGTGACTCTTTATATTGTACATAAACAGTGAAAAGCGGAGTGAAACATAAATATTGGTTATGATCTAAAAGCACGTATACAACAAAAATGTGCATATTTCGAAGGATATAAATATGAATTTATTAAAGATATTCCAATTGCTAAAGAACAATCAATCAATATCCTCGTTTATGAGGATTTTGGAGAAAAACTTGATTTGATTTTTTTTCAGTTGAGTTTAGATCATCAAAATCCCATCGTAGCTTTAACTCTATGCATGTTGATTTATGCACAGCCTAGGCTCACAACGGGACTCGTGCCTATAACAGAAAGAGGTACTTTCGCAGAATGCTATATCTGAATGCTTGAATGCTTGAATGCTCTGAATGCTCTGAATGCTTTGCATGTCAATACCAGCTGTTAAAAAATAAACACTATTACATCATTACAACTTATTTAGTTATTTAGAAAATATTAAAGTTATTAAGAGTGACTATTTAGTAACAAAACAATGTTGAAATACGATTTAACTCAGCACAACTGAATCGCATGTTACACAATATGCTAGGATTGACTTAGTGAGTATGTAATGATATGTGATTTAATAGCTAGTATTTGAGAATGCTCGTGTTTTCAGCAAGTGGAAACCCTTTGAATGAATGGTAAAGTAAATTTGAAATTAAATTCTCGTTCCAAGCTTGTTCAATTAGTACAGCTATTATTTTAAAAGCTGAATTGTTCAAAGGTGTAAAATGATTTGATTTGTCATGGAGTTTGGTTGAATTCAAACAAATATAGAGTCTGTAACACAACTATTAGACCTCCCGTTGTTTTTGTATAAAACGATTTATTTTTGAGAAATAGCCTAAAACAATGTTCAGCTATGATGTAGCTTGTAATAAAATACACATTTCAATGATTTTTGTTAATTAAAAAAAATCTTTAACTTTGTTTTTCACAATGTTGAAAATCTCTCCCTGCAATAAGTGCTAATAACAAATCACGAAAAATCAATATATCCAAAATAAGCAATTTTGACCTTGAAAACTGAGAGCATAGCTTCATTGAACTTTTCAAAAATCGTAAAAAAAACTTTTTAAAATATCCGTGCACTGCTAGAGTACGTTCAAAGCTACAGGTATTTTTAAACGTATTTTATAACGATTATTTCTATCGAAAAACTCTAATTTACGTAGGTGGTCGTATGGTTGTGTAACAGAGAAGGATTTTGAGCATTTTGAAAAAAATACTAAAAGTAGTTTTAAAAATTTACATAATCATAGAAATATGTATTATATTACAAACTACATCTTTGCTAAACATTGCTTTTAGCTATCCCTTGGTCGTATAGTTGTGTTACAGACTGTATAAGTCGTCTTCACATCGGCACCCAAAAGCCTTGATTAGCATGTTTTAGCATATCAATTGGCAGACAGCAGAAATGTGGCAATGCTTAAAAGTCTTCAAGGTTGACTGCATTCTGACGTGAAGCTTTTAATTCGATTGATGCTGTTTGGACTCAACTTATGCATGGTGCAATACGAAGATTGGAAAATCGTGTGTATGTGTGTGCGCCGCAGAGCAGCAGTTGACCATTCCTACCGGTGAGTTGGAGTGCGATAAATGCGCGCAAAAATGTGATGATGGTGGCAAAGAGAAAACAAATAAAATAATCGATTTTCACCACGCCAGGAGGCAGGTATTTTCCGTCGATCACGCGCTCTAATAACTCGTGGCTACGGAAGGGTGGCCGTTTTCGTGCACAGGAACTGTGGCATACTATAGCCAATATACAAAGAGTTTCTTTTTCTACTTTTTCATCACACTCTTTGTCCATTCCTTCAATCTCCACGATCACAGCATCAGGCTTGAGCGTTTGCGAAGGAATGAATTGGTGAAGCGAATGGAGGAGCTGCAGCGGATGGGTTGGAACGTAGCACGGTATAAGAGGCGAAGTTGACAACTTGTCTAATAATGTTGACGTTGACTACGGGGGTTGAAAATTATTCAAAACAAATACTTCGCTTGGGCGAAATTTTTGCGCCATTGTCGCACTGTTCAGTGTAATAGCCAGCGATAAGTAAGCGCCAGCGATCTGGTAAATATTACCAGATAAGTAAGTGTAAATGCAGATAAAAGAGAGCTTTCGATCGGACTCCCGCGTTGAAGGATCACATAGTAAAATAACAAAATTCAATGAGATGAGCAGGCGTCGAGGAAAGCAGTTACTTCTGGCGGACTGGCGACGAAATGGATAAACTTAAAAATTTCAACAAACGTTACACAAGTTCGCCGCCTTCCATGAGAGGTTTCTCGTTTATGCGTTCCCCGAAGTCTTTCTATGCCGTCGTGAGCGAAGAAACGAGACACACTGGTCGACTTGTCTCCCGCACACACATCTATGGCGCTCACGCACTCACCACCTGTTTGAAGCAGCATCTCATTCGCAGCCTCTTTCTTTCTCTCCCACAAGCACAAGACTATACACCGGTTTGAACGGTAAAAGAAAAAATGTAAAAAGAAAAAGTAAAGAAAGAGCAACCAAGGAATCCCTTCGCGGCGTGGTCTACCAGTGTGTTGGTGCTGACCTCAAAATTTAATGAAAATAAGCAACGAAAAAAGGCACATAGAGACGCACAAAACAACACACGCTTGTACTCTCTCGTCTCGTGCGATCGTCTCTGGCCTTTTCTCCCAGTCAGCGCACCAGAAACTGTGTGTGTGCCGAGGGGGCTTTCGTGCGCCTCACGCTATGCATGAAAAATTCGAAAGTGGTAAACTGGTTGTACGAAGAATTCCACAACGAAGGGGGCATTCGACGGCAAGGGATGAATGGATGGATGATTGGCTAGATGTGGATGATGATGACGACGGCAACGACGGCGATAGATCGGATGGAAATGATGCTGCTGAAGATAGTATGCCGTGTCTCGGCATGAATTTCGATATGCAATGCAAGATCAACAGCAACGAATGACGAAGATGATGTGTTTCGAAGGGACTTGAGGAGTTGCATTCCGCATCACCTCCTCATATGATCTTCCATTATGCGTAACACTGCTTTCTTTTGACACACACGTACGCGCACACACACACATACGCAAGAGAGTTTTACTTCGTAGTCCGTGTAAGGGTTTTATTCACAAAACTTGCCTTTACCATCCCAACAGC
>JXXA01015773.1:0-14288 GCA_000956255.1 Anopheles punctulatus
TCGGTTCAGATGGTATTCCTATTGAGTTTTATCTTGGAGCATACAAGATAATTCCCAAGGAATTACATCTCATCCTAAATGAGGCTCTTCATGGAACATTCCCGCGAAGTTTTGTTGGTGGTGTGATAGTGCTTGTGAGGAAAGGGTGTACAGGCTCCATTTCTTCATTTAGACCCATATGTAGACTTAACACAGATTACAAGCTACTGTCGACGATTATTAAACATCGCCTTGGTAGTATTATCAGGAAATAAGGAATAATATCGACAGCGCAAAAATGTAGCAATAAGCCTTGCATATTTTTTCAAGCAGTAATTTCTGTTAAGGAGAGAGTGATAGATCTCAAGAATAAACTATAGTGTGGTAAGCTCGTACCATTTGATCTCTCACAAGCTTTTGACAGGGTCAACAGAATTTTTTTTGTGGCGAACGAAACCCTCACTGGGCTTCAATCCGCAACTGGTTGAACTTCTGCAAACAATTGGTGATCAATCCTCATCCCGTATCCTTGTTAATGGTAGCCCCTCCCAGCCTTTTCCTGTCCAACGATCCGTCAGACAGGGCGATCCCTTATCCATGCACATGTTTGTCTTATACCTACATCCTCTCATCACCAGATTAGTAAGCATATGCAGCGATGAGGATGACCTTATCAATGGATATGCTGACAACATCTCGGTGGTGACAAAATCCCATTCCACACTTGAACATGTTAGAGCAGCTATTCTGGAATTTGGCAGAACTTCTGAGGCTCTGCTAAATATTGACAAGACAGTGTCCCTGGACATCGGACTCGTAAACTCTACCGGCACTATTCATATACCATGGGTACGCACTATAGAACGTCTACGCCTGCTCGTAATATTGTTTACAAACAGTACACGTGAATCCATGGTACATAACTGGACCAACGCCATCCAACAGTTCCGTCATCTGATCCGGCTTCATCGTGTGAGAGACCTCAATCTGGTGCAAACAGTAGTTCTATTGAATACCTTTTTGCTGCCTAAACTATGGTTTGTTGCATCGGTATGCAGTGCCCGAACAATGGACACAGTAGAGATCTCTCGCACAGTACGAACCTTCATCTGGGATGGATCGGGAGGGTTTCGTTTTCCCCTGGGAAGTACTCGCACTTCCACGTAACCGTGGAGGGTCTTAATTTACATATACCTTCTCTCACCACTATCGCTCTGCTCTCAAATCGGTATGTTGCGGAACAGCAACACCTTCGAATTGGAGCCTCCCACATTGCTTGTGCTGGGAATCCACCGAATATCTAAGCTGTTTCGTCAACATACCCGTGTTTGAGACTGTTACTCCAACAATTGGCATACTATCCGGTATCAGCACCCGTTACTTCCAAATCTCTTCGCCGGTTTATGGTTGATAGCTTGCCTGATGCTAAAATAGCCTCAACTATGCCAACCATGAACTGGCAAAAGGTTTGGACGAAAGTGGAGTTCGTCCACACTCAGCCTTACAGGTGTGGCAAAGCGGAAGCCTGGTCACCCTCGTAAACGGCCCACTACCACACAAACAAACTAAATTTTGCCGTGACGAATGTAATAAATTACACATTAGGCTGTGGTGTTGACAGTATCCTTAATTAAGGTACTATCATCATTAATACTATATTCAGTACGACAAAATTAGAAGACATTTATCAGGATGACAGATTTGGATGTTAAATTTCTCCAAGAAGTATAGATTTCAAATCTCACGCTCCCAGGATATAATGTTGTGTCTAATAACGACGTGATGAGGAGGGGTACGGCGATCGCTATTGGAGATAATCTAAAATTTTCTCACGTCGAGCGCAGTTTGCCACCCTATGTAATGTTTATGCGCCTTCTGAAGCCAGCATAAAGCGAAGGGGGATGGCCCATGCGTTCTCGCAGACGATTTCAACTGTGTGTTGAAATCGAAGGAAACTACGAGCGGGGAAATTTCAACCATGCTCTGCAGAATGCAGTAAGCAGCATGGGAATGCGTGACAGCTGGGAGGCTCCCAGAGGAAACTCTCACTGGTGGTTCGGGATTTCATATCGATCCTTGTATCATCTCTTATGACACAGTTAAAGACGACTGAAAAGCATATATTCTCCTTGCACTAGCAACGGGATTTGGCACGTGAGACCACACGTTTTGCTTCTACATACTTCTCCTTCAGAGACGTTTTTCAGAGGACTTCCAAAGGATTGATGAAACCTGCGTATGTGTCGAGAACATTTCATCAATCTAGTTTGGAAATAGAAGACAAGGAGGAAGTGTGAATTCGACACGCTCATAAAAGATTATTGGTCGGCCTTAACTAACAACAAATCAATAAATGTTCACATTTGGAGTTTCATTTCAGATCTGTACGATGCAGACACCGCACATACATACTACACATACACAGGTGCCTTTCCCTAGGAGTTGAACTAGAATTGCATGGAGTAAATCACTTCTTATCATATTCTCGATGTGTTCAAATCATCACAGTCCCAAATTCCAAATCAAATTTGGAATTCAAATTAAAATCATCAAATTTCCCTGGCCGGATTGGAATACCCAAAGAGTTTTATCTCCGTGCGTTACAAAACATTGGCTTCGAAGTAGACGGGGTCAACAAGCTAGTAATCTTCTTGATGCTGAGGTGGAGAAAAAAGAAGGGTGAGATTACATTTCTTCTTTCCTACCTATTTTCCTTTACACAGTCTGCAAGCTTCTATCGAAGATTATTAAGCCTCGCCTCGATACTATAATCGCAAAATGGGGAAGTGTTGCTATAAACCTCGCAACATTTTTCAAGCGGTACTCGCTATTAAGGATAGATTGATAGATATAAAGATGAAACGCAAGTGTGATAAAATCATCTCCTTTAATGTCTAGAATTCATTTGCCTCGCGAGAAGCTACCATTTCAACAACATGATCTCTTTGAATTTCAATTTTGGGAGCTTTGATTTGGGAGCTGAATTCTATGAGCTTTGTTTTGCTGTTCGACGTCTACGAAAGGTACGAAATACCTTTCATAGGAATTATTTATGATAATTTCGCGACAAGGTTCTTACTATCGGTCCATCATTCACCGCAGTAAACAACAACAATTCTTATAGCAACAGTACGGGAAAAAAATTATAGGCGAATTTTAGGACGCATCGTATAATGCAAACATCGTATTGTATTGTTTATGCACGTATGTCACATTTGTGATAAATGAAATAAAAAACGCAATGATCTAAAAAACAATTTAGCAGTAAGTAACATAATCATAGGTTTCAATATCACTAACCTTTATTTGATGTGATGTTTCTCGTGGCACATTATGTCATTTTTTGTCTGTCTTGGATCATGGATTTCTGGAACATCATGGCTTGCAAATTGCTGTGGGGAAAAAAATTGGGGAAAAAACAATTAGTATCCCCAGCAGAACATCCAATTTATTCATAATACCTGTCCGAAACTCAACCTTAAGAAAGTACGAAACTGTACGGATACTTTTCCTCCATCTTGTCGCCAATATAAAACAAATCCGCCCACTACTAGTATGACACTGTTTATTTGCAAGAGAAGCAAATGGAAAGACACGGAGATGCGTGATTTTAGGACACAACACAACAAGTTTCTAAAAAATTCCTATTCAAACAATAAAAAAAAACTTCTTTGGTTTCTGAGCTTACTTCCCAACAGAAAGACAAACAAGTTGATTTGAACAACAATAACATGTATAAAAATAGTTTTGTTAACACCACTATTTATAACCTCTAACTCTGTATTACTATCGGCACGTTTTCGGTAAAACACAGACTTCACATGGCGAGTCACACTGACTTCCCATGGAACAATTATGACAGCTCTAAGGCATTAATTATATAGTGGTGGTAAATTTATTGGAGGAGTTAAACAATCTCGTCCGCACTTGATTCAAAGCGTTCCTTCCAATCAGTTCAAACCGTTCCTTCCAATTATGGACATATTCGTCCATTTCATGCCATAATTAATTATACCAAATCCTCTGAACCAAAATTCACGAAGATGTTAATGGTAGACACAAGTTTTGTTTACATTTTGAATATTCAATATTGCAGATTGAGCTCGTTAATCAAAAGTTATAGCGTTTTTCCGTAACCCGCTAAAAGCACCAATTATGGTGCTATTTTTGCACCATTTGATGTGCTTTTGGAAAAACGACCGTTTACTTTCTGAAAAATGAGTTTGTAAATAAAGCTTGATATGTTTTAGGAATGATCAACACAAAATATCAGTTTTAAAATTTACCAAAGCAATAAAAATTAAATTTGAAAATCAATGTTTGGAGCGCTAAAATTGTATGAAATCATTTGCTTTTCCGTTGCAGTCAACTACGCCGCTCCTTGATCGGTGGCATGCGTAGACATTTCACCAGAAATGTCCTTGACGAGAAGGTTTGCATCTTCATACATGAGCCCTTCATGTTTTATTGTAGATTTCTGCTTATTCCAACCGGCCTGAAGAACAGTAATTTCGTCCAATAATAAATTGAAAATATTTCCCTTACAGTTGGGCCAAAACAGACACATTCTTCCGCTACTTGTTCCTTGGACCCAGGAATCTAGAACAACGGAAAGTTAGCCATGTCCCTTCGCTCCGCGGGTTTGAATCACCGAAAAAGGCATGCTTGTTGGATTTTGTAAAACAAAATTATTTGTTCTCGTTCTTCAAATACAAAACGCATGTTTGGTATGTATACCCATGTACCACTCACGTTTGTACCAAAACGCCAAAATGCGCATAAATTAAGCATATGTTTGATTACTTTACCGTTTTTCTACTTAGATTATGGACTGCGCGTACAAAAATGACTGTGGAAGAGGAATCTCAATTCCTCAGAAGAGCAACAACACACAAGCACTATTTAATATCTGCGACGCAACCCGTATGAAAGAAAGAGAAAGCAAATTCATTATGATTTGCTTCCTTTCATATACTGAAGTTGTGATAAATAATAAAACTCAACGAAAATATTTAATAAATTTTAAATGCATTTGATAATTTAATTTGTATATGAAAGATCTCCAAATGCTTTCAGAATCGCTACGAAAATATTTCACGTAATGCCAGAAGCGTTACGGAATTATATCACTTGTAACACGCTACATTTTCACGTAACGGGTTGCATAATTACTGCTATTTACCATCATATGCGTTACTTCCTATGACCTACGCATATCGGTCGCTGAGCGGTTGCATATCTGATTTTGGTTGTTTCGGTATCTATATCTATTTTATATGACAGTAAGCATCGATATCAATATAAATAATATAATATATCGATTAGTTATTTGTTAACAATGAGACCGATTTTACGATAGTTGCGTGTCAGTATCTATCAACTAGAATTAAATTGCTCAAAAATGTCTAATTCGCTAAAATTGTTCCACAATATTATTTATTCACCTACGATATTCAGCGTGTCTCATTTTTCTTCAAATGGAGTGAACTTAGCTTTTACATTTGGTGGTTGCCAATCACGCCGTTAAATTCGCTTTATGTTTATACGGCTTGAACTATGTATGAGGATGGCGTTACAAATAACGTAAAATTAAAAATGACAGACGTTACGCCGATATAACGGGTTGACTTTGCCCACTGGGTTGAACTGTCAAACTAACGAAACACTCCAAACATAAGCAACGAAATCTGAATTTGCTTTTCATACATCTATCCAAAGTATTGTGAGTGGTTGTGCGGTGTATTTCAAGCTACATTCAATTAATACATTCGAAAAGAAACGAATAAAATAGCATTACATCAAAATATTCAACTACAGAAAGTTTTACCTCCTGTGTCGCCGTCCTAGCAGTGTCTAGCAAACATGGATCAAATGCTACCTAGCCCGGGATTTTCAATCCCAAGTATCGGAACACCGCTACATCAGCCGGAAGAGGATCAGCAGATTTTGCCCCATGCCTATCAGCAGCAGCAGTCCATGCCGCACATGACACCGATGGGCGGTCTTAGCTCCAGCAACTATACGATGCCGGCTATCGGATCATCATCCGGAAAGAGTATGCATACATACGCCCCAAGCTTTTCCACCCCACAGAACATGATCCAGCCACAGACACCGGTAAGCATGTTTCCTATTTCAATATGCAACCATCAATACTGCGAAAGCTAATGCTGTGTTTTCTTTAGCAAAGTCTAATGTCACCGATGGTACCAATGACGGAATCGAAGGCTGCATCAACACCGAGCCAAAACCAGGGCAGCGGTAGCAGTGTGCGGGACCCAGAAAACATTGGCAGCGTGAACATACATCAAACTATGGGTCCCGCAACGCCGATGACACCAATGACGCCTAGCGAACCGGCGATCCTACCACAATTACAAAACATTGTCTCGACGGTAAATCTAAGCTGTAAGCTAGACCTCAAGAAGATTGCCCTGCACGCTCGTAACGCCGAATACAATCCGAAGCGTTTCGCCGCCGTTATCATGCGAATTCGGGAACCTCGTACAACGGCTCTGATCTTCTCGTCGGGAAAAATGGTTTGCACTGGTGCAAAAAGTGAAGACGATTCGCGACTCGCTGCCCGCAAGTACGCGCGTATAATACAGAAGCTCGGCTTTACGGTGAGTAAAGATATACGCGGGGATATCATAGCAGTTGGTTTTTGTTATAAGTTTTTATTTCAATGTGTAGGCAAAATTTTTGGATTTCAAAGTACAAAACATGGTCGGCAGCTGTGATGTAAGGTTTCCCATCCGGCTCGAAGGACTGGTCCTGACACACGGGCGGTTCAGCTCGTACGAACCAGAATTATTCCCCGGTCTCATCTACCGTATGGTTAAGCCGCGTATCGTGCTGCTCATATTCGTTTCCGGTAAGGTCGTGCTGACGGGTGCGAAAGTGAGGCAAGAAATCTATGATGCGTTCGAAAATATATATCCGATCCTGAAGAGCTTTAAAAAGCAGTAAGGATCGGTGAGTTAAGCTGTACACTGGTGTATTAACATATAATTGGGTCACAATCGAATGGCGACATTGGACTAGAGCCGACATAAGTAGTTAAAACGGGAGATTTTCAAATAAAAAAATGCGCTGTTAAATTAACTAGCGCCTTGCTGACATTTTGCTTATCATAATTCAATGTGTAACAATTTTCCACATGCTTTATTTACTTTAATCGCTCTTAGGGATCACATTCCTTAAAAATGTATGAAAGTAGCAATGAAATTATTATATGTTCATGTAACGGGATATCTTTAGTTTATGTTTTGTAGTTGTTTTTTTTCGTTTTAGTTATGCAAATTTCAAAAATCAATTGCAGTGTTTATGGCTCACCGTTGTTTTGTGAGATCATGTGACAATTTTCTAAATGTTCGTTTTCAATTGTTAAAATAATATTTCCTATTCCAGACACTTCGAAAGTCTAGTTATATCGTTAGAGTTTTTTGCGATTTTATGCTGCTAGGTGTTTTTTTATTTTCGTGTTTTCATTATTATTTTCGCCTTCCCTTGTTTAGTTAACGTTTTCTATTCTAGAACCCTTCGAAGGTCCATTATTGGTTCAATCTTCTTCCTTTACAAAAGACAACGATGAAAAGACCAAATTACGAAGTCATAAATAAAGATAACATTTTCTTTAGGAGCATCGACAGCAAGGTCACGTATGAAATTGGACTGTAACAATATATTATCGATTTGAATTGTTTTGAATTGACTTGTTTCATTTAATTTTGAAATCATCGATCGAAAGTGTTAATCGCCCCAGTCTCTTCACTCGATTACACAATACACAGTAGTACTTCAGCCACATTTTAGCTCTGGTCTTGATTACTGAACCACATTGTAGCTCACTAAAGGTGTGTTATATATTGTATATTGTATGTTAATATCATTAGATGTTTATCTATAATTTTTAATATGAACGAAACACTGGTAAACCTGTAAACGGATCAAAGCAAGACAACTTAAATTGGAACGATGTTCGGTGCGACAAAAACACTTCAAAAACATTCTGTTTCGATTGTTTAATGACTTCATCAGATAAAATGTTCGCTGACCATACGCGACAATTTCGGTATCATCCCTACACACTTGCATTTAGCATCGTAGTCATCAATATTTCATTTAATTCCTTAACATATTCATTCGCCAAATTGGTTTTTGCTGCGTTTATTAGCTTTCGCCGTATGATACAATTGAATATTCTAAATCAATTAAATCTATACTCCCATTTACCAAATCTAACCTCCACAGCCTGCACACAGTTTCCGAAATCTTCTTCACTCGTCGATTACTCGCAGGCAGCGCTATACACTAATTAGTTAACGGTAATATTATCTTTTGCTTGCTTGTTCTGCATCAGCCCGTAGCGAGAGACGGCGTGAGAGGGTCTTGCGTGAACGATTCCCGTTTTTACTATGCGATTGAAAAAATCGGCACCCCTTCCTCGTGGAATGATCAACAAATCGAATTTGATTCCGTCCATCAAAACTAACACATCGCGGGTGGTCAGTGGCGGTGCACCAGCACAGCACACTCTGCTTTCATCCTGCTAAGAAAGGGTCATGGTTAGCTTCCTAAGCGGTCGTACCATACGATGACAATACTGCTAGAGGCAAACGAAACGAATTGGGAAGGGTTGCCGATACCTCCGATCGATGCGAAATGACTATCTATTACACTAGCACAGCTCGTAGGTAATGCGTAACCAGTAAAACGGACAAAGACTAGTGGATGCAGTATAGAGACGCGACTCTCCACGTGCCTACTAGTGCAAAGGGTATCATGCTATCATGCTGCAAATACTCGCGCCCCTTCGAGCGATTCATGGGTGGTGCCAGAGAAGAGCGTTTGCAACAATGTCTAGCCCTTGACGGAGAGGTTTTGTACCAGGTGTTCTGCTTGAGCTTTCATGTGGTCCGATGCGTGTTTGGCTGCCTCACGTAACTTTTGTGCCTTTGAATGGTCTTTGCTCGCGGCTGCAGCGGCCGCTAGCGCGACCGGATTGTTCGGAAAGAGATGCTGCAGAACGTAATTAAACCCGTTCACTGTTTTGGCGCAGTTTTTCTTGAATCGTTCTAGTCCGAATGCTCGAATGGCTGTCCCGAAACCGTACACCGAAGAATCGATCCATGCCGATCGAATAGCGATGGTTTTGCCTGGATGATCCGGTAGCGATTTGTACACAACTTTCTCCACTACGCTCTGGAAGAAAATAGTGAGAGAAAAAAGGATACAAATGAAGGTCCTATGGGTGTGAGCCGCTGGTTTAGGTTTTGTATTTACCATTATTTTGTTGAATCCAATGTTCCTGGTGTAGGTTACTAGCGTCCTTTCGTTCGGATCAACCACCGATTCCTCGACGATGTTTACCGACTTAGCCTTGAAGAATCGTTCGCCCCACTTTGGGACATGGTTCGTTTTGGTTAACAGTCGCTTGCTGTGCAGCTTTCCGTTTCGAATCTCCCGGCAGACCGTGTCCTCCGAGAGTACGTGCGTGCTGTAACGTATACAGAAACGAGAGAGTGCGTTGATGTAATGCATGCACATGAGTGCCAGCGTCCCGGCATACCGCGGTGGAGGCACAACCATGCATCAAGATCATACAGAAATAGAATGAAGCACGAGAGACAACGCGACAACGTGTGCAACCAGTGAATACATGCAAACTGTAATCTATTCAATCTACTGTATGCTAGAAATTACATAATGACGCGATGGTAGTGATGTGTTCAAACACACATACTCTCTCACGACGTACTACAAAGCGTGAATCGTCGCGCGGTTGGTACGATTCGCTGCGAATGGTAATGAATGCTGCAACCTACATTACAGCTATTTTTTGACGCAAAAATAATATCACACACTCGTGTTGTACCACATACCGCCGAGATCGAACTGTTTCATGCATAACTAGAACTTCTTACCTAAATGGGTTTGGGTATCGATTCCAAAACCCCTGTGTCACTTGCTCCCAGGAATAGTTGTAGATGGTTGAACTTTCATAATATTTTGCCATTTTGCCAAGAAAATACTATAGCTTGAAGACTTCGGTAAAGAGCGCGGACTTTGACTTTCCTCTTCTCGAGCGTAGGTTTTCAAATCTAATAGAATGTTTTTTCCTTCAAGTCTGCTACTATTGCTTGCATCGAATCAATCACCGGTTCTATTTCGATGGTCTGTTGTCGGCTATTTTTTAATCAATTTTTCGGACACACCACCTCGTCACTTTCCGATAGCGCAGAGACTTTTTTCTATCTAATCACAATTCGTCGAAACTGATGATAATAGTAATCTATTATTTCACGTGGAATGGTGGGTCAAGTCTCGTTGTTTGCAATGCCTAGCGCGCACAGATAATTTATTTTAATCTTTGAAGTCTTCACAAACATTCAAAACATTATGAGCTCAGTTTCGCGAATCTCTTCTACTGATATTCTTTTTCTACTTTAGATAGGTCTCGAATGTGTCAGCTAGTTTATATTCCACGTTTCACTTCGTTGAATTCTTCAACATGTGCACCATGGTTAAAAAAATATGAAATTATTGATGGCTAAAAACTATGTTATGTACAACAACATTTATCTTATAAACCTTAAGGCATTCATTTTTAATATTAATTTTATGTTTGCATCTTCGTAATGTGTAAAAAATGATTTACTTCTGAGCACAAGCCTTTAAACTGAAAAAGCAGTAGGACTGTCCTACAAAAGTATAACATCTTTTAAGATGATTTTCAGATGGCTTTTGACAGCCAGGAAAATGTACTAAATAAATTTTGTTAATTGAAAAACATTTCAATTATTTTAAAAATAATGTTAATTTAACACCTCAAATAGGATCGTTAAAATACAAACTTTGCGTATCTATTTCACACAGTGATTCATATGGTCATGCACTGTGGTCATACAATATGGTCAAAGTGAAAGTTTAGCAGTTACTGGCATGTGGGTTTGTTTACATTTCGTAGCAAACATAAAATTGCATGGTGCAATGTGCGTGTTATCTAGAGGGATATCGAAAGTATAATGACGACCAGCGTAATCGAGCCGGAATGTGATGGACAAATCGAAGAAGTAGATGATATAAATGACGTGTTTGAGGATATTTTCCTAACCGAGGAACGTATTATCGACAAAAGCTTCCATGAAGGCTTAGAGGACGGTCGGCTGGAACAGTCAGTGCAGGAAGCTGAAGATTATGGTTTCAGGAAAGGAACGGAAATTGGGCGAGAAATAGGATTCTATCACACCATTGTCACCTCATTTGCGTCCCAACCAGGATCACAGACGAACGAAAAAGTGCAAATACTGATCCAGGAAACAACAGCAGCCCTGGAACAGTTTCCCCGTGAAAACGACGTTACCGTTGATTTGCTTCATGATTTACAGCGCATTCGGAACAAGTTCCGACGACTCTGTGCACTATTGAAAGTCCCCTTTAAGTACTCTCATACAAATGAACTTTCGTTTTAAACCGTGTACGATGGATCGCATTAAGAAGCAGATTGATGCTATCGTACGGTTTTTGGAACCGAATAAAGAGTTCATCAATTGCCATATGGTAGACTATCTTACCGAACAACACTGGAAACACTTTGTACCCGAGCCGATACAGAGCGAACTGCAAACAGTCGAAGCATATCTGCAAGCAAAGGAACTCTTTTGGAATCAATTCGATTCCTCGTTCAATAAGCATGATCGGTTTCCAGGAGTCAGGGATTTTATTGCAAACACACGACGGTATCGGCTTGGTGGAAGTGAAGCGCAAGGCATCGCCCTGTCGCTGGAGGAATTTAATGACACTTTGTTGTATTCTCGCAAAGAAACCAGACTCAAGATGACCGAGCTGATGAACGTAAAAAAATGTCACGAAGTTGAAGTGGCTGCAGCCGTTGTGGCCTCACTATGTAATGCTATCGCATCCCCCGGTTTTTGCACCGATACGAAGCTGAAGGATATACTGGTTATCGATGCGGGTGACGGGAAAGGCTACTTGTCGTCGAGAATTGCTTTAGAACATGGCATCAAGGTTTTGGGGGTCGATTGCAACGAAACCAATACTAACAATGCTGAAAAGCGTCTCGAACGTCTAAAGGTAAGTACAAAAATGAACGAATTTGTTCCAGAAAAAAAAGTTTTGGCTAATCAGGTTTAATGCAAGTCTTAACGTACTATCACCGAAATGCATTGTTGTGTTATTTAAGAATTCATTAAATAATTACCGTCACAGAAGTGTTAGCATAAATTATAACAGTTGTCTAAGAAATCAACATAACAGTAAGCAATGCATATGGTATTTACATGGAATTTAAAAATTGTGCTTTAAAGAAAATATTTGATGTATTTTGGTATTGAATAGAAAAACTGACTATTTTATCATTTATTTTGTAGAACAAAATTCCTAAAGCAATACGGAAGTCCAACCTGGAAGAGGATGAATATTTTACCACCATGATGAAGGAAGACACACTGGACAATCTATACCGTACTGCCACCAAACTCATCGACTTCAAAACTAACCTGATTAAGCTGGCCGAAGAATATTTCCCTCAAGGCAATCATAGCACCTTCTGTCTGTGTGGTTTGCATACGTGCGGCAATTTGGGCCCGAACTGTCTGCGGTTGTTTCATCAAAATCCAACTATCAAGGGTATCTGTAATGTGGGCTGCTGCTATCATCTGATGCAGGAACAGTTCATTGTGGATGAATATTACAATCCGACGAAAGCGTCTGATAATCCTGGTTACGGGTTTCCTATGAGCAGCTACTTGCGGGAGTCCCGTTTTGCTCTGGGCCGCAACGCACGTAACCTGGCAGCGGAATCGATCGACCGTGCATGTACGAACCGAGAGAATCCGAGCGATAAACTAGGATTTCGTGCACTGCTACAGGTAGTGTTCATTGAATGTGGAGAAAAAAAATCCCACCAGGTCGGACGATTAAAATGCAACGGATTTGTGGACTACGTGCGGAAGTCTGTTCGACGGTTGGGACTTATGGAAAGTGTAACGATAACGGAAGAAAGTCTATTGGAGATGGAAACACGGTTTGCAGCGGAACTGGAGCAGTTGAAGGTTTTTTATTTGATACGACAACAATTTGCACCGGTAGTGGAAACGCTTATTTTACTAGATAGATTATTATACTTGCACGAATGTGGATACGAACGTAGTTTTCTGGTCAAATTGTTCGAACCAGTTGTTTCGCCTCGTTGCTACGCGTTGATAGCGTTGAAATAGAAATATATTTAATCTAGCAGCGATAGCGTTTTATGTATAGTTCCTATCACAAAGCATCATCAATGAGCTCTGCATATAGACCTTCGTTAGAGTTGAGCGTGAACGCGTTCTTCCGGTAAGTCAACGTTTCCGGTGTGGAGGGTGATCGTTCCATGCGGTACTTCGAGAGCAATTTCACGAGTGCAATTTTTATCTGAAGCGTACCAAAATGCGATCCCAGACAAGTGCGCGGCCCAACACCGAATGGCATGTACGTGCAGGGTTGTATTTGATCCAAGTTTTCCTTCGCGAACCGGTCCGGGTCGAACTGGAGCGGGTTAGGAAAATACTAGAAAGAAGTATGGTAATATTTCTTTTCATTCCAGTTTTTAGTTTTGAAAAGACATGCTGAATTTTACACTCACCTTAGGGTCCCGGTGGATTGCATAAATTGGAATTAACACCGGCATATGGTTTGGAATGACGTAGTCATGGAATGGTTCAAGCTTGTATCCCGTGGTACCTTCGGGCAGCGTACACTGACGCTCGATGAATGGAAGCACCGGATAAAGTCGAGCCGTTTCAGAGATAACCATGCCAAGATAAGGCATTTCATTGGCGAGTGCTTCGTAGGGAATCTCATTCCCATATTTACTGAGAACGAGTCGTATTTCATCACGTAATCGACCCTGTATGTTAGGCTGTAATTGATTGTAGTTTGAAAAGAAATATGAGTCAGGTATAACTTCGAAAATGATTCCAAGTTAACATAGCGATTTGATGTTAATTAGAATACTATTAATAGCCAACTTTTTTAAAGGCTCAACAGTTGTCTAACTTTTAGTTGTCTACCGACCTACTAAGCTGCGTCCACCACTAAAGCTCGCTCACTTCAGGCCGTGTTCTTCGGTATATCACTGTTTCATTGTTTAATTCACGGTTAAACTCACGAATGATGGATAGCTTTTGTATTTCTTCTTCTATTTGGCGTAACGACCGAAGTCATGCCTGCCGTTTAACCGGCTTTCTAGATTAATTTTTACCACCATAGCTGGTTAGTCACTACTCGCTAGGGGGAGACGATCCGAA
>JXXA01015779.1:0-13931 GCA_000956255.1 Anopheles punctulatus
CCCCCACACAAACAGCGACCACCGCTCGTACTCGGTTTCCCACCGCAGCGCGGCACCCAGATCGACGACTCCAAGGAGGTGCAGGTGAAGAACGCCTTCAGGTAAGAGCTCTCGCGTGACACAACTCGCCCAAGAACATACAAACAAACACGCCATCCGCAGCTCGCGCCAGGACAACTCGGTCATCATCCAGTGGGACTCGGACACGGCCAACATCCTCGGCTTCCGTGTGGTCTATCGTCTGTTTGGCGATAAGAGCTTCAAGCAGGGGCCACCGCTCGAGGCGAGCGAGCGCGAGTTCAAGATCAAGAACGTTCCGTCGGCCGAGTGCATCATCGTCTGCGTCGTGTCGCTCGAGGAGATCAACGTGACGCCCGACACCGTGCCTTACACCCAGTGCCGGGAGGTGCGCACCGTCGCCTCGCCCGCGTCCAACATGGACAAGATCACGATCGCGGCCAGTGCGGCCATCTGCGGCACGATCATCGTCGCGGTGATCGTGTTTATCGCCGCCAGCAGGTAGGGTTTACAGCGTCGGTCCTAGCAAGACTTTTGAATCTACTAGCAGCTTGGGATATGCATCTTGAAATGGAAGAACTTAAAGTGGACATATTCCTTGTTCAATACAAGCCAATATCACTCATACGTTGAAGTTAGAGATCTCCTCGTTCGGACTTTACATGTCCGACTAATTTTGGAATGTTTCAAAAACCATCAAATGAACTTTGCGATTGAATCTTCACGATTTCAACCACTTCATTTCAGGACCGAATTGCTGATAGATTCTAAAGACCTTTGCTTACCTCCAAACATCCAAGCAACGCTCCAACCCACCCCATCCACTATCCTCTCAACCCAGTACTTCCCAGTACTAGCTCAGGCACCTATGTCTCATGCACATCCACTTTTCTCTTGCATCGTCTTGCACGGATGTATGTTTTTGTTTTGTTCTTTTTCTCTTTTCCCTTTTCTCACCCCCAAACACCTCCGCACCTGCACCCTCCAAACACCGCAACTGCATTTTACACCACCGCTCTCACGCACGCACGAACGCACCCGCTCTCGTCCATCGACCGTTTTTGTCTACAACGCAGGATTCTTTTCAGAAGACGCTCGAAGAAGCTGCAGTCGCTGTCGCAGCAGAAGAGCGCACTGCCGATCGCCGGCCTGCCCGTCAACTGCTGCGGACCGACGCCGAGCCCGAACGGACCGCTCGGTTCGCTGGCCACGCTGTCCGCGTTCAACTCGCACAAGGTAAAGAAAAGCATATTTGGCAACCGTAACAAACTAACGATCACCAAGCTGTGAGCGGCACGTCTGCGAGGCGCACACGCGGCGGATGCAGTAGTAGTGGTAGTAATAGTAGTAGTTGCTGTTGTGGTAGCCGTAGTTAACGCATTAGTAAACCCCTAGCGTAAGCATATATTGGTCGCGTTGGAAGGTAGACACCTGTACTCGCCATAATACTCGAACTCGAAGTAGTTCCCAAGCAAAGGAACTACACCCCGATCCCACCGGAATCGCTCGTACGTCCAAAACGGGAAGGATCTCATCCAAAAGCAAAGAGCAAACAAAAAGCGTCGTCACGCATTAGTCAACCAACTTCAACCGAACAGTTCCTTCACTGGACGATGAAAACAAAAACTGAAAGCAGTATGGAGAAATGGTGTTCGATTTCGAGCCAAGATACAGGCGGATGAGGCGGAAACGCAACCAAATTGGATCGATTTCAAGCAAAAAAATAAAACAAGAACCAACCAAAAACAAACTAAAACTATTTCTAAAATATATAGAACGTCTTTCCTCTCGACGAGTTAAGCTGTGGTAAAATGGTGATGGGTAAAGAAGTTTCGCTTTGCTTAAGGTTTATTTAGTGATCGAAGGACTGCGAACGTAACGTAAAATGATTTTTTATGATTGGATAATCCGATTCAAAACTAGAATTGCCAAAACGAGAAGAACGTATTAAAAGATGGAAAATTACATTTGTTAAACCCTTACATTTTAAACACATTTTAAAAATTGCTTTTACATTTCTAGTGAAGTTTCAAAAGCTTCAACAGTTTGGTAAAACGAATTTTACTTTCATTTTAATAAAACATTTTTTAACAGCATTTAGCGAAAATTTAACGTTTCTAATATTTTCAAATTATCATATGAAAAAATACGCAATTATATACATATTACTCTGTCATTTTCAGAAACGAGTATTGAAGGTGAATAGCATCAAAATTTGAATTATACAAATTTGATAAAAATTTAAAAAAACACACGTATAGAATTTGAATTTGCCATCCTATGATGCACATCGAATAAAATTAAAAACAAAACTTTAATTTCCCTCGATCACTAAACGGGCCTTGAGTGATTTCTGGCTCGCGTAGCAAAAATGTATATAAAACATGCAAAAAGAAACTAACATGCTCTTGCATGCATTTTCCATTGAATTGTTTAACCTCATTGCATCCACGGCCTCCTAATCATGCATAAACTCACATAATTGTTTTTATAACATACGAATTGTGAAGTTAGTGTTACAACGACCCACCCTGAAAGGATGCTTCCGTAATGATTCGTTTTTTTTCATTTTCTTTTGGCTCGCCTTGCGTTAAAATGCTTAAAACCCAAAAAATGTCTACCGAGTCCGTTCGGCTTCCGAATCTGGCCAAATTTGCATGCCAAATGCAGGGCCCGGTAAGTGAGTAATTTTCCACACGGAAAACTTTCAAACCACTGGCCCGGGACCCCGTTCCGGGAGCGTTTTACGGTATGCCTTTCGCGACGGACACTCGTCGAAAGCCGTTGGACAGTGCGAGTTCCCACAACATGGGCTGCACATTTTAATTTCCCTTCGGTCGAAAAGTCGGAACCGGTGATGTTCGCGTTCTCGTCGAAGCCTTTTTAAAGTTGGCAAGCGATGCGAAATGAAATTAGTGCCAGCTGCCAGGTTGAAGTTTGCGGTGAGGGAGCGAGAGATAGAGATAGAGAGAGAGAGAGTGTGTGTATGTGTGTGTGTGTGAGAAAAAAAAATCGCTCCTTTTCAGCCAGCAACCGAGTCGGAAGTCAAACTTCAGTAACAAGCAAACCGGTGTGCATTTCAAACTGCAAATGAATACAAACTGCAGGCCATTGCACGTGCTGCACCAAGTTTAAAACGATAATAAATGTGATTAAAACTGACACATACACGCCCGCGCGGATGCGGGAGCCGTTTCGAATCCACGTGGGTTTGCCCACAAAACCGGGGGACACAAAGTAAGACAAACTTTCGTACCCGCGAGCAACCCAGGTCGACGGATATTACACAGCTGGTGTGAGGGTGTGTGTGTGTGTGTGTGGGTTTGTGAACAAAACGTGCAGGAACGTGACCCTCCATGGAACATCCTCTCTCGGACACATCTCGGATCACGTTTATGAACAAACTTTTCCGGACGCTTTCCCCTGCGCCCTCCCATTACTTTGGGCTGTGCAAAAGTGCAATAGTGCATTACGCTCGAATGAGGTAATGAAATTTTAAAATCCACCTTCTTTCTCCGCCGGCTCGCTTCACCGGGAAATCCAACACCCGGGGAAGAAAACACGAACTCATTTGGTGCAACAACATCAATCACATCCACACTCACACAAAGCTGGCTTCTTGGGCGGCTTTACGACTCCATTATTTGTGTTTCGAAGCGGGAGGAATACTTTCGCCTTTTGGTTCACCCTCAAAGTAAACCCAAACTCACGTGCCAACTTTTGTGGGTGACAATTAAAGGCTTACACCACCGTCCGCCAGCACCAGCAGCAATGTGGAATCCGATTTCGAAACGAAACGGAAAAGGAACAACTTTCCTGCTATAATGAGCTGGTATGTGTGTTGAAACACTAGCCAGGACCGGCGCGGGACATGCTGTCCATCGCTTTGCAGCGAAAGATTTTAATTGAAGTTATCAACGTTTGATATCATTTGAGAAAATTTGAGAACAGTATTTTACGATAGTATATAACTTTTTTTATGTTCGAAGGAACAAAATTTTTCAACTGATTAGAAAATTACAAATCGTTTGAGGTATTTTAGACGCTGGTTGGGGGCGATTTTTACTTTTATGGGGAAGATTTTTTGTACCTTGAAAAATAGAAAAATTTAGCTTGATTTAAAAAAATCCAAAATGTGGATAAATATTTTCTCTTGATCAATTTTGAAGTATGAAAATCGTTTATTGCATAAAACTAGTCCTGAAGGACGATTAGGAATTTTACATAAGAAATAAAATAATAAGAAGAAAATAGTTTTACAACACCTTGTAAGCATTCTAAACAAACAAAAATCTTCACACCCAAAATAGCAAAAACGTCCACTAAGGGCAAAAAGACCCATCATTACACTCAAAGTAGCAAACAAAAGATAAGCCCTTCGGAGTGTTAAACTCTCTTATGAATGTTCCCAGATAACCCACGAAAAACGTTTCGAAAACGATAATGGTCACACTATTTTACTCTCAACAACAACAAAAAAAACCCCGCGTCTTATCGTCAAATTGGCCAGACCGATTTATCCATTCGCGAAAGCGATGCATGTTCCACTTTCGCACCATTATCGAGGCGAAGTGAATCCAGGCGCGTCCGGTGGAAAACAAAAAGGAAAGCAATTTCCCCTCCGGCGCGCGAATGCAAGGAACGCCGATATTTTACACTCTAATTGTTATTCTAATCCAAACGAGCGGCAACTGTTTGCATCCAGATTGCATCGTGCTTTTTACCACCCTCCCCCCCCTCCATCACCCCTGTTTCTCTCGTCATCCAAATGCATGCCGCCACCTTGTTCGCATCGAATGCATCTGCTAAAAAAACCAAGTCGGCACTAGGCTATAACTCTCGTTAGCTTATCATGTTTATCGCATTTAATAATCCGGAAAAACTGGGCCACCTTCGTTCTTCCGTTCTCCGCTTCACAACTCTCACACACACGCGCGGTGCGGGTTTGGTGGATGCTCATTTTCTTTTCTTTATTTTTTTCTTTATTTTTATCGTCCGCTTTTTTGTGTGTTTTCGCTGCGAACCACACGTGTGTGCAGCAGTAGGAGATGGTAGGGGAGGTCCGATGGAGATGCACCGCTCCGATGCTACTGCAACGACAACGGTGCTGAGGCTGGTGCTGGTGATGAGGAAGAGATGAATGGTTCCCTTCTTCCCGTTTCCGCCCGGGAAAGGTTGTGGTTTGTGGCCAGCAGAACGGCACGGGGGTTGGACAATAAACGCTGATTACAATTGGCAGCTCGCTCGGTGTTAACAGGCGGTGGTAGAAGTTGTGGAAAATGCTGGTGGTGGTGGTTAATAGCAATAATGATATCCTATGGTGTTGGCGATAAAAGGATCGTAATGTTGGGCGACCGGAAAGGATTGGTAATGATACGGTTGCTGACAGCGACAACGTTGGTGACGATGATTATGATGATGATGACGATGATGGCGACAATAATAATCTTCTTGGTGGTGGTGTGAAACATACATAAAAAAGCCTTCTCCTCTCCCACCACCCACTGATAAATCGTGTGTCTTCTTTGTGTGTATCTCGTGCCACCCCTTGCAGCAGGACTGGGACCAGGTGTCGGCGTACAGTGGTCGCTCGATACCGCGACCCCGCATCTACCCGATGGAAAACCAAGCCATCCCGGACGACCTGCGCAGCCACGTGTCACACTTCTCGGCCATCGGTGGCGGAGGTGGCGGTGGTCCCGGTGGCATTCCGAAGGTCGGCAAAGCGCGCTCGATCGCGGACGGGCAGTCGCACCACAGCTTCTCCAACCACTCGCAGCGCGGTTACCTCGGTTCGGCCTTCCCCAGCAATCTGGTCAACTCGCGACCAGGTAAGTGGTGACAGTGGGGTGCGAATGTACGAAACGAGCTCCTGAGCTTATGTTTTTATCCACTCCCCTGCGCGTGTAGAACTACGACAGTCACGGCAGTCGCTGGCCGCGGCATCAGAACGCATGTCCCGAGCCTCGTACGCTGGTTCGATCGTACACGGACCGGCCCATAGTATCGCATCCAGCACACGCCGTACTCGGCCGAGGTCCCGATCACGTGATCAGTTGAGCGGTGCGCACATCCACACGCACCAGCACCGTCCTGGTAGTCGGTAAGTGCATAAGGATACGAATTTCAATCATGTAATTAAGGCATTTTAAGGGATTATTTATAAATGCCATAAATAGTACAGTGTATAACTTGACAACTTTTCCTATTTAAAACTACCAATCAGAAGAGCATTGATTGATAAAGTCATGCGATTTTCTACTCAAGTATTCCACGTTTTAAAATTTTGTATTTTCGTTCGTAAATGTTTTAGATTTTTAAATTCCGAAAATTTCGAAAATTCAGTACATAAACATAATTTTTTTTAATTTCCCAAAATGTTAATTTTACCTAACTTAAACTCTTGATTTGATCCCTCAACGATTGGATTTTATTTTAAATTCCATCGTTTTACTCTTCAATAAAAGCCATTTTATTAGACGTCAGACATTTGGCTCCGAAACATGGCCACTTTTAATTCCTTAAAATTCGATCCTTTTTTATTCAGTTCGTTACATGTAATGGTTGGATTTAATCTTTAGATATATTAAGCAACCATTCTGAGTACGGTAGCAAATCCAAGATCACAAAAATTTGATCCTTCTTGAAGACCGAATAACCCTCTTCACTCAGAGTTGAAGCACTTTATAGCGAATCTAAATATAGTTTGATTGTATCGACAAATTCTCATTAATCATCGCCCATCTCGAAAACGATCGGAAGCACTAATTGACGTTGATGGAAGATATTTGTCGGCGCTGGCTCGTCAAGATCTACCAAACGGTCAAGAGACATCTGTTCCAATTGGGGAGTCTAGTAAAATTCGTTGGAAGCAAAAGCAACCAACCAGCCAATCTTCCTGGATTTAAGATATCGCAAACGCGAACATCAAAGCGTATCGCACTAAATTGGGAACTTCCTTTTGCAATAATTCCCCTCTCTCTCTCACACTTTGCCTCTCTCGTTCAAACTCATAGTTACTCCACCGCTGGTTCGACGCACACGCTGAATAACTACTGCGACACGTCCGACAACTGGACCGACCACGACATGGACATCTACATGGCGCGCAACCCGACGGCCCGCAACGGTGGTATGGTGCCCTTATGAGACCGGCTGCTCGTTTCCTGATACGGCGATCCGGCGCACGACTACGGCGAACCATTCTGACAACGACTCCCGCCGCCCCCCCCGCCGATGGTCGGTCGGCGACGGCGGCTGTTTCGACGCCGGTGGTGGTGATGCCGGTGGTCGATCTCTCTAGCGCCGGTATCGAGGCACCACCGGAGTACAGTGAAATCAACGAACACGAGAACACGATCCCACTAGCCACGATCCGCTGCAGCTACGGTGGAATGCAGCAGCAGCAGCTGAAGGTGCTCGCAAGACCAAGTTCACCACCCCTCGCGAGTCTCCTCGTGTCGCCCGGTGGTCCCGGTTACGTCGAGCTGGAAAACTACTGCAACCGGCTGAAGGAGAACCTGCAGTACTGAGGCACCCATTTCCCCATCGCGTGAGCATCGACCGGAAGCAGGCAGTGGCATCTTTGTTACTGGGCGTTAAGTTCCCAAAGGATTAGGCAGCACATTAGCATGTAGACCAGCGCGGCTAGGGGATTTATAAGTAAGCAAATGAGTAGATGAGAGAGAAAAAAACATACACATACTATTTAAATAGCATTACAACGCATCGTAGACATCCCAATGACCAGTGTAAGAGCTGCAAGCCAATAGTGTAAGAGAGAACACTCGCGCTATCGTTAAGCCTAGAGAGTGTACATGTCGCGAACAGTGTGGACTTTCTTTTTGTTTTTTTGATTTTTTGCTGCCCCTTTCCTGCGTAAAACAGGATCGACCGTCTGAAGGATCGACACGATCGATCAGATATAGAGATTTCAGCTTGGGATAGAGAAAAAACGGATAAAGGAACACAAGCACCCATAACAATACATCAACATATCATCCCAACCCCCCGCGATCGGTCCCATTAACGGTGGAGGAAGGTAAATAGTTTTGTGTTTAAAAAAAAGTAGGCAAAACAAAATCAAACATACAGCGATAATAATGCATCCAAAAATAGAGGAAAAAAAAGTCGCGAAAGGTGATGACCGAGTGATCGAAACGATCGAAGTGTTTAAAATCGCCTTTAAGGAAAAAAAAAATTAACGCGCATTGCCTGTGTCATGCGGTTTGCATACCCGCCACGGCGCACTACATTCGGAGCAATGCGGGCTTTTCAACGAAATATGTGTACGGGGGCGCGACGTTGCCACTCGCTTCGTTTCACCCACTTCTGCGAGGTGCTGCTGTATTGATCCTGTAAATAAGCAGCTTGCGGCCTCTCTCCTTTCATTTCGATTCGCCACTAACGAAACATTGTGTGTTTTTGTGTTTTCTATTGATCTCTGTTTTTAAGCTGCAGACAGCTTCCCCCTGTTGTTCCCATCCGCTTTCCGGATGCGGAAACGATCCGTGTTTGTTTCCTAACACCACGCTTACCGAGCAAACGCAGCATTACACGCCCGCGGAACAAATCCCGGCGTACAATCATTTATTCAATTCCTTTCGCTCGATTGAAATAACCCAACGGATGGAGCGTGCGTGTGTCGGTGCGGAAGGGCGTGAAAACTTCCCAGTTTTTCATTAAAACAAAGCTTCACGATCAACACCCCGAATACCGACCACCGTTCTGCCCCATCGCTGGGATATTTTAATCATCGTTTACTACGTACTGTTTCGCTCAATAATCTGTTCCCCATGCGTTGCACCGTTTGGCTTTCGTTTGCAAGGTAAAACTCGTGTGGCAGGCTGATAAATCCCCTCGGGCAAACCTAAGTTTAACATTCGATAGTTAACAAAGTATACATATATAGCAAAAGGTTCAACAGAGATCTTACTCACTATAGCATAAAACTAGCTAGTAACATAGAGTGTTTGTTTGTAAGATGGATATCGCTCCCAAACGACCAACATTCGTTTCGTTTGTCTGCGTTTAGACGAGAATGGACGAGGGCACATATGGAACAACGCTTCAACAACACCAGCAGCATCGCATTAAAGGTCTAAAGAAAACAAAAGTAAGCAACAAAAAAAAATAACAATCGGGGAAAAGGTATCGGAATCATCGGGAATCATTGGAATCGGGAAAAGGAAACCGGGAAGGTGGTGAAAATGTTAGTGTTGTAAGCAAATGTACATAAGAAACGAGTTTATAAGCAAGGCAATACGAAATGGAAACGAAATAGTTAACCCAACCGTGTCAATAGTCGCTGTGAGCGTGCCCCGTGCAATGTTAGGTTCGTTGTCGTCTTCTTTGTAGTCGTCGTCTATGTGGAACGCATATTTGTGTGATGTAGCTTTAGCGTTCATGACATCAAAACACACAGCGAAAGTTAAATCAATTCGAACAAAAAATTTAAAAAAAACATTAACTCAATTCGGCAAAAGGTTTCAAAACGGGCGGCACACAGCAAGAGCAACAAATTATTCATCATTAAGTAAAGCAACTGTACACACCAAAACGCGTCGTAGGAGAGCAAAGTAAGTTAAACAAAAGCGCACACACACGCACGCTATGAAGTGGAAGTGAAGCGCAGGGAAGAGTGCATATTCACCGTGTATCGGTGATCTATTTTTGTACGTAAACGCGGCAAAGAAAACCACTGGAAAAAATACTCATGCATTACAGCGAGTAGCTAAGATATGCGCGGCGGCGACGGTGTCAGCCGCGGGAATTTCCTTGCGGTTGGACCGCCCGCCCGCAGGCGCAAACCGCAAACCGTAGCCTTATTTCATTCCGTATTTGCAATCCGTAGGTAGTCTGTTAGTAGTGGGTAGAAAGGTGGTAGTAGCATTATACACGATCCGGCGAAACGAAGGAGCCGAAGCTAATATATATAAAAAGCCTTCCAATGTGGCACGCGTCAATTGTGAGTTGCAAACTTCTCGTTTACATCGCACGTTTCGTCGGGTGGTCGTTAAAAAAAGGAGAAGAATAAACAGCAGAAAAACAAGCATCGCTGCTAGATGCGTGATGCACTAAATAAGTAGCGAGGGATCGGTGTAGCATAAGACAGAGGTATAAAACAAAACATTAACTAACGCTAGTTTGAGTCGATTATTTCTTCCCCCATTTCGCCCGTTGGAAACTGATGCGCAGGTTTTCTCCCAACCCTCCACCGAGGACAGCCGAACCGGACGCCGGGAACGCTACGAAAACCTGCACTTCAACATGAAAACGGGCAAATTGAACACAGTTGAAAGTTAACAGAACAGAACGGGAACGATGGTGATCAGACGCACGACGCAGTCCGACACGGCGGCATCCATTAGGCTAAGGGTATTACGAACGATTTAATAGTTAAACGATAGCGATAAAACGAAGTGGCGAGACGCGTGAAACCAAGTGCAATGAAAGTGGACCGAAGAGGGGCGAAAGGTGGAACCAGTTAATTCCAGTAATATTTATAAAACAACAACACACCCTATACACGGCTAGAAACATTATTACGAATAATAAAGGAAATGCGCGTTAACATCTATTCCCATCCCTTCCCTCATTCCCCAAATAAATGAATTTAAAAAAAACCCTCCTCAACTCCCCATGAAGCTGATAACAAAAGCAAACGCATTAAACACAAGCTGTATATAACGATAATCGAATACAAATAAAGAAGAACATAATTTAAACGAAATAGTAGCATGCACGTTTGCGGTTCACTTACCCCGGTATTGGAATGCAGCGTTCCACGCGGTACCGCATTTCCTGGGAGAATTCCGCCCACAGCTGGGCAACGGCCCGCTTGCCACCGAAGGCGGCGTTGCAGAGGGCGAGCAGTGCCGCCAGCCGGTGCACCAGCGAGTCCACGTTGGCCGATTTGATGCGCAGCGGATCGAACTCACCGGGTGCGGTGACGGAGGCCGCGTACGGCCACTGGGCGTCGGTTTGTGCGTCCGGAAACAGATAGTACAGCATGTCCTTCAGCTGGTCGTCGCTCAGGGGACCCTCCAGCTTGGGAGGCGCTGTTTTCGTGGGTGCGATCCCGATCCGTGCCGGCAGTACCGAGGAAAGGCGAGGAATTTTCGACTCCGTGAGCAGATCGAGCGGATTGGCACCATCGATCGGGGGTGCAGCGTTGGCACCGAAGGCGAGTTCGCTGAAGTATTCGGTGAGAGCGCGCCGCGAGTCGGTGATTTGTAGGAACTCCTGGAGGCAGTCGGCCAGATAGCAGACGGGCGTGTCTTCGAACTGTGCCCGCAGGCTCCAGAGCGGTGCGGTGAGTGGATCGAAGTCGGAGTAGGTTTGCGAATCGACGACGACATTGTCTGCCACCTGCGGCCACGTGCAGTGCACGATCAGCTCGGCCACCGGGTCAACGGACACACCAAAGGGAATCGCTACCGGACCGGGATCCGTAGTGCCCGACTCCGCAAACGGGACACTTTTATCGCTCACGTAGCAGGCGCTGAGGAAGCGATTGAGAGCGTACGTGAAGCGCACGGAAACCGCCACCGGATCGACGTAGGCGACGCCAATCTTGCCCTTAAACACTTCCAGCAGCCCGGACAGATATTTGCACGTCGGAGGCGTTAGATGCAGGTGCACAATGTCGAACGACAGCCGTACCGGGCCCGACTCGCACACGCCCAAATACACGTGCTGTACTTTGTCCATCGCCTGCACGAACACCGGCACGTCGCAGCTACTCTCCGACACCGCAATGTGCACCGAGCTCATCAGGATGCGTACTTGGCTTTCGTTCGTGATCGATTTCTTCACCGGCGTGACGATCACGAACTCCCGCAATCCGTACCACTGTGCCAGCGGGTGCAGCGCATCGTCCGTGTCCTCTCCCCCGCTGGTTGCACGCTGCGCCCCATACGCTACACAGTAATCGTTCTCAATCGACATCAAATCCACAAACGTCTGACAGCCGGAAACAGCGGGCTCTGCCGTGTCCTGGTCCGTCTCCAGCAGCACCGCCCGATAATGCACCACCTGCAGCTCCACGTCCGCGAACTTTATCGTTTCGCGAGCCACATTCCACCGACAGCTGGCCAGCTCATGGTGGGCTAGCTTCCGGAAGGAGCTTTGCCCGAACGACAGCTTCCATTCGTGGAAAATCTCCTCCAGGCGAGCATTAAACAGCTCCCAATCGGAGGCGGTGGTAAAGTCCTGCTGAAAGAACTCACTATCATCGACCTCCTCGTTCAGCATGGTTCCTATCCGCCCGGGGGTGAACGGGTTTCGAACACGGAAAATAACACACACGGGAAACGCGGAAAACACGATCACTTTCACTTTTGCACTAGACACACTCGCAAGTCACGGGAAAACAAAGTAACGAGGGTTTCGCGATGCGTAGAAAACGTAAACAAACAACCAGCGTCAGCTGTCAAACAGCGTTTGGTGGTGTGTGTGAGATGTTTCCCGGCTGGCTCAAAGGTTTGAACGAAAATCAGCTGTTTGCTCCTGTGATATGATAGAATTTAAATGCTTTTGTTAAATGCTTTAATAAATTGAGTTGAGTAGTTTCATTCCTGAATTTTATTTGAACACACAGGTATCACACACGTTCACACCTTTTTGCCATTTATCTTGGCAAGCTTGTTTCTGGCTATCTTGTCGAAGAACAGCAGACCAGCTGCACGTTCTACCGTCTCCGGTGGTACTTGAAACATCGTCAACGGTGTTTCATTGTCAATCTTTTGATTCGGCAGTACGTAGGATTCCATTTCCAACCGGCCATCCGATGTCTCTATCACCACCACCTTATAGAAATGCGTTGGAACGGCCACGTTGTTCGCACCAATCACTTGATACTTTACGTAGAGCTTGCCATCGTTCTCCCGGCGCGGTAGATAA
This sequence comes from Anopheles punctulatus, assembly GCA_000956255.1. Classification (NCBI taxonomy): domain Eukaryota; kingdom Metazoa; phylum Arthropoda; class Insecta; order Diptera; family Culicidae; genus Anopheles; species Anopheles punctulatus. The sequence goes on from JXXA01015779.1 coordinate 12,922, forward strand.
AGCGGTCCCGTGCAGCAATACACGTTTGGGTAATGTTTGGTAAGCTTTCGCACATATCGCTCCAGATCGTTCCACTTATCGCGATTGAATCCAACACCGACCTGAAAATGAAATAGAATATTAAAAGAAAGCGTTCAATGTTGCTTAAAAAAGTACCTTTACTAACCTGCGGTGCCATGTTAGACAGGAAGAACGTCTGATCGCAGTGTTTCTGTTCCCTTCGATGGTTTCCGGCGGCGGCCAGGTGTCCACGATCAAACCCGGACCCTTTGTAGTCGGTGTTCAGCGATCTGAAGAAAGGATGTACGCTTTCATCGGGCTTGAAGTCACTTTTCGCTCGATCGACCGCATCGTTGTGTTTCACCGTTTCGGCCGTCAGATGCTCAAACACCCAGTGAGCCACACGTGTCCTCCGATCGTACGAAAGCACATAGTCGTCGAACGACCGTATGTTATCCAGTCCGGGAAATCCATACTTCATTATCTGACCGACGCGGCTGATATTCACCAGGGCCGAGGAAGGGCTTTCCGCCGGGATAGGAGTTGCGGCCGAAACCGTTCCAAAGATGGGTAGTCCAGGTTTCGAACAGAATTCCTCTGCTCTGGCTCGGACGTTCACATAATCACCGGTCGACGGGAACAACTTCCGCCGCTCGAGATAAGTGCCAGTAAGGTAGCCACCGAGACCCACGGACGAAAGCACCAGTAAGCGGGACATTACATTTGTCGAACTCATTTCCAATAATTCACAATAATGTATAATTTCACTATACTAAACTAAAAAATATAAAGCTAAAACTTATTGCACAAACAGTAAAATACGCAACATACGTATTGCACCCGGCCGACAATTGACAGCTAGTTTGTGGGCGAGAGGAGTATGTTGCGGTACGGAATTTTGACAGTCCTAAAATCAGTCATACGAAAGTCATTTAGGACCGCGCACACATGCGCGTATCGTATATGTATACGGTTCGTGCATGTGTGCGCGCGTGGTAAAATCATCATTT
>JXXA01015784.1:0-31297 GCA_000956255.1 Anopheles punctulatus
TAATAGGCAACAGGTAACTCACGTTTGTTGTGTGATGCATTATTTTCAATAAATTAGGACTAGTTGTTTCTTTATCCTTCCCCGTCCACACCGAGCCAACCAGTTCGGATGGTTTGACCTGCAAAACGGATGGCAATTGAATAGAAATAGAAACACGTTTTTAGTCGAAATTTGATTTCAACAGGTTAGCAAAACACTCCAAATTTACTTACATTTTTGTACATCTCAAACTCGAGCAGTGTCAACTGACGCGCCAGTTCCAGCGGGTGCAGCATCAGCAGATTAAATTCATTCTCACTGTTCAGCGGTAGATGGTGCTCGATCGCCGGAGGACTGTGTCCAAACGCGAACGTGATCTGTCGGTGATTGTCCTCACTTTCGTTCTGCGAAATAAGCCAGAAACAAAAATGGGTTCTAGGCGATTCTTGGCGACACCACCCCCCAAAATTTCAAAGAACAAAAAAAACCCCTTCCTTACCTTCCGCTGTACGATTTTCATCACCGAATCAACCCACTTGCGCATCGATTTGCCGCGCACCGTTTCGAGAAACCGTTCGAGAGACTCGAGCAGCTCGGCATCACGCTCGAAATCGTAGAAGTGATGATCGACCCAGTGCCGCAGTACGTTTAACACCCGAAACTGTACCGGCTGCACGTACTCCTTCTTGTACCGCTTCCAGTCCTCCCGCTGCGAGTTCTTGTGGAACTTGTCCGTATCGCCGGCGAGATCCTTCTCCGCAGCCGGATCGTACACGACGGCCGGATCCGGTATATCGAACCGCTCGACCAGCAGCTGCAGGAGCTCCTTCGGCGAGCAGAACGACCGGTACGTGGTGAGAAACGTGCGCACGAACATCGGATCGGCGTAGATGTGGTACGTTAGCCGTTCGATAAGCTTACACAGCGTGGCACCCTTGATCAACGGCACACCCGTTCCCTCGCGCTCCTCCAGCACGATGTTGGTTGGACCGTCCGGTACGGCAAACTTGTAGATCGCCGGACTCGGCAGCTTCAGCGGGTGCTTCTTCTCAATGTCGAGCAGTATACTATCCAGGATGCGTTCCAGCATCGACTTCGTGTTCAGCATGATCAGATCCGCCATCCAGTCGTTCTTGTGCTGGGCGTTCTTCGTGATAAGTACAACGCTCTGTTGCTCCCGGGGCGAGATCTCGAACGCGTGCTTCAGCTCGTCCGTATCTGGCCGATCAATGATCTCGACCTTGCGCATAAAGAAACGCTCCTTCTGCCGGTAGTCGTAGTTGTTACCCGGCACGATTTGTCTCCGGGCTTTGCACAACACCAGCAATCCATCGAACAGGAACACTTTGCGCTCCGTCTGCCGTTTGCCCGAGCTAAGCTTCGCAAGCGTATCCTCGCGAATAAACTCGTTACAACACTGCCCAACATCCTTGTCCCAGTGCTCGACCGTGTTCTGAAGATCACGCGTTTTTTCAATCGCCGATTGCCTTCGGGCGCGACTGTTGACACGCGTAAAGTATTCCCTATTGTTAGAGTGATTTAGAGATACATTTTCGATAAGTCCACACAAGTGCGAAAAACCATGAGAACAACAACAAACACTTACTTCGGCAACAGCGAGGAAATGCTCTGCAGCTCACACTGCAGGGGCTTCAGTAAGCCCTGCACCTGCTCGAAGCTCTCTTTGTCCTCCTGCGAGGGACTCAGCTGTAGTAAAACCTTAATGTAATCCAAATATAACTGCGCATGCCCGATGGGCCCTAATAGTAGTTTTGGTAGGTAAAATTTGACCGCCTCCTTGAAACCATGTCCGGCAGACATCAGTGAGCTGGCCTGGAAAACGGAGCGAGCGACACAAAACAACACATTAGAAACTCCGCCACTTTTCTCCGAACGAAACCGAACGATAGGTACCACTTCCGGTCGTGCTAGCAGATTGGCTAGCGCTTCTTTCGCCGTCACCGATGTAATATCCTTCGCGTACTTGGCGTACACATCGAACTCAGCCGCTTCCGCCAGTTCTGCAAAAAATTAAAAAAAAAGGAAAAAGCTTTAATGTAAATTCCAGCGAACCCCAACCGTCCCACGGACAATTACCTTCAAAACAGCTACCAATACACGGTGGCGTTTGCTCCTGGGACATTTCTATCACATCTTCAAGCGATCCCAGCAGCGTCACCGACACCTCGTAAATGTCTATTATGTTGGAAAATATTAAATCCAGCTCCTGTAAGACAACAAACACAAAAATGTTCCTTGTTAGAGACAACGATTCGTTCGCACCGTTACAAACCAAACACCTACTTTCGGGTCCTTAACTATCTTAACTAGCTCCTCGCGGAATACTCGGATGATCATGTGCAGATCCCGTTGATACTGTTTCTCGTCGTGGATCAGCTCCTTTACGACTTCCTCGTAGCTGAGGCTGGCACGGGGCGTCGGTGGAAGCGGACTCGGTGCCATCGAGTTGGAGCTTTCACCCTGATAGAACATATCCATCAGTACCTGAGGGCGATCAAGGAAGCAATGTTCATGAAAGTGAAACAGAGCATTTGTTTTTCTTCTTCACAACAAAACAACCCCCACACATCTGTCTGAGGTAGCAGGAGAGGGTTACAGAACGGAACATTTATCTCGATGGAAGCAAGCATACGAGGTTGCGAAGAAGGTAAAGGGAGCGGGTGTTCGGGAGAGCGTTTTAGACACTTGCATTGTGTAGCTTTTTTGTTTAATGTGAAAGGTTTGGTGTATGGTGAGACAGAAACCAAAAATGAGCATGGAAATCAATACAAGGAAGAATAAAATAAGGATGATATTTCATGCAAATGCTTTCGAAGCTACCCTAGCTACACCTGTGATGCATTCTCGATTGCATAGAATAAAAATTATAACACACGAAAAAAAAATTAAACGAAAACAGTGATCAAATATTAAACATAAACTGCCATGCGAACTCATCGACGATATCTTGGCCTACCCAAATGACCCGAAGCATGCCAATAATATTAACCATACAATGATAACAACCTTGAAATGAAAAAAAATAGACACAAAAAACAGTGCACGAAACAAGTAACACGTGTATGCGAATCAATACGTAACGTAATCCACTTTAACAAAAGCCTATTATTTCAAAAACTTTAACAATATAAAACAATCGTATCGGTATGTGATGGCCAGTCCCAACAAACTGAAGAAGCGTAAGATCAATCGAGCCTGACTGATCCACAACTGCATCTGCATATAGACCAATTATTTCCCCAAAGAACTGGTTGGTACATAGACGTGTTAAAAGCAGGCCAACATAATCCGCTTCGATCGCGGATGACCGCGCTACGGGAAAGTACCTACACAAGGAATGCGATACACTATAAGCAAAAGGGATTGAATCATTATCTACAGCGTAAAAAAAAAGTAAATATGTGTGTGCAAAAAAGGAACATTTTTCATTTTGTTCCAAACTAAAAGTTTGCTCTACAATCTCAAAACACGAACAGGTCGCTTACGTTCGTCTAGTGAGACATGAACGGTTGAAGTGTAATAATAGTTACAAAATTAACGAAGACAGTCATAAAACGAAAACTATACAGTGATAGTACAAAGGGATGTTTGCGATTGTCACAAACACAATCCGGTGAGCGAAAACAAAACCGTAATATATATATATATATCTAACCGAGTAAATGTAAAAAAAAGATCGACTGCACTACGAAGAGAAAGACGTTTGGTTGACTTCCAAGACAACTACTTACGTATCAACACTACTAAAAAATAGATCAACGAACTATGCAGAGATGTCGGCGGCACAGGGACGCCGCCGTCAAATTAAATGCTCGAAGGAGGTGTGGTGTATGAAACGACAAAAGGTCGTGTGATCAAATGAGAGCAGGAGGGATAAGAACGAGGATAATACAGAAAAATGCCCAAGACAAATATGCATCCGCAAGGGACCTCTTCCTGCGTGTATTCTTCGGGATAGAGTGTGGAAGGGGATTATTTTCTTAATTACTTTAAACTGAACAAACAATCATATTTTGTTTAAAAGAGGACAGTTAGGGGTAATGATTTTTAGTTCGTAAATACATAATAAAGAGAATTGGACAATCTACGTACCACCTTTTGTATTTGCAGATTTGAGTTTTTGTGTGATTTTTTTTGTATTGAATTGTGAGACGAAGGAACGCGGAACACAGTTCAATTCGTTTCGCGTTGTTTCATTTGATTTACAAATTTTTGTTGTGGAAATTTGAACAATTTTTTGCAATGATTTTTGTTTTTGATTTGTTGGGACAGCATGAAAAAAACATAAAATAACATTTTGTGACGTATAAGTAAACTGAGTGAAAAATAGTGTGTCGTGGGGTGAGAATCGGTTTCGAATTTAGCTTGAAAACAGGTGAAACATCATGTATGTGTCACTGTACTTGAAAAAGAGCTACGATAGCGTGTTTGCGCTTGGAGAAAAACAAATTGAAACAAACAAACAAAAAAAACATGAAATACTTCAAAAAGGTAAAGCAAAAACAGATATGTTAACCTTAAAACATGTTCCGTTGTTTCGTGCTCGATTCAAGCCAGAGTATGTCAAGAGTAAGGCAAAAAAAATTTGTTCTATCGTTAAACTGGAAATAATATCACTGAAACGAAGCTCCGTACGGCTATGCACGTTTCGGCATAGTAAATACTTTTTAAAATTGCGTGAAACTAATTATGCAACCTTGAAACTGATGTTCCATTACTACTTCTGCTACATTATAACTAGGGCTTTCCCGATTATTTTGTCATCTCGTCGGTATAAACAAAAGCAACCATTGAACACATGAATTCGCATGAGCCAACCCAAGCTGATAGTACGCAAACAAAAACCATAACATTTAATTGGATTTTATCTCGCTGACGCTTCTCCAGAACGATGGGGATGGTGCAGGTTATTACTTGAGCTACTCTAGTTGCTAAACGATTTACACACTGCCATCAGGCACCATTGCAAGCTCAATGTACGATATGTTATTTACCGAGGTGTTAATGAAAGCAATGGCACTAGCACTAATCCCTTCTATCAACCATATCAAATGCCGTAGCAACACTTCAGTGAATCCAATGGGTACACGATTGAGGTAATTTTGTCTATGCAAGTAACGTACTTCGGAACCCACGAGCAGATGAGTACAACGGAATGCAGCCGTCCTCACATGGCTTATGTACAAATGTAAGCAAAGCCGAACAAATAACAAATAATTAAACAAATGTGATCCAAATCTTGCGCATAGAAATTTAATCTGTTATTAATTTTTCCATTAATTCTTGCTGCAGTACTGTTTTCTTTGTTCGTTTAGCGTTTGCCGGGTTGAACTCGTGGTTCAATTTAGTCAAGTAAAATATAAGTAACACATCGAACGAATTAAATAAACTAAATGAAATGAAAAACGTAAAAATGTCTGAAGTAACAAGCTAGCTTAAATAAAAGTTAATAAAAAAAAAAACAAACCAAACATTTGCAAGTAATAATGCTTAAAGAAAATAACGCGAAAAATAAATAAGAGAAAAGCAAACAACACTAAGCAACAGCCAGAAAGAGAGAGAGAGAGATAGATAGCGCGAGAGAGCGTGAATGAACGAGTTGAAAGGCATGATTAGCATGAGGGGTAGAAAAGGTAGAAAAGTCGGCCGCAAACCTTGTCAGCGCACATGGCGACCTCGATGTCCTCGCGGGTGATTTCGATGTGACGTATGTTCTTCACATAGTACCCGGCCAGCTTCAGGATGTCGGCGGATATGTACTCCAGTACGGCCACAAGAAACAGCGACACGGCGCTGTCGATTTTGTATTGCAGTACCTCCTGGAAAACAACGACCGGGTGAAAATCAACACGACACTTAGCGCCTAAATGTATGCACACCGTGTATACGTACCTTCTGCAGCAGCGTATGCACACGATCAACTGGTAGCACCGGTTTCTTTTTCTTCGACTTGTCTATCGTTTCGCGTGCCTCTCCTAGTGCCCACCTATCGATCGGGTTCGGAAAGGTACGGATTATACGTTCCTCCACATCCTGGTGTCAAGGGAAGACGGCATGTATAAGGAAAAAAATACACACACAAATAACAGTTACTATGGTTTCTTTCCAGCTATGCATCCTCCAGACAGTGAGCCTACTTTGATTCTCAAGTGATTCTAACGCTTGACAAGTGCAACGAAAACAAAAGCGACAAAGCTTCGCTCGGGAGAATGAGGAAGCGACAAGCATATTTAGGAGGTTCCCTTGGTCGCTGCACCACGTCCATCCGAATGTCCTGGCGCAATCACATGTGCAGCCTCCGGGCAGGAATGTTCCGGAAAGAGTAGAAAACGGTTTCCCGCTTGCCCAACACGCCACGCCAACAATACATATAAAACCGGGACGCGGGCAGCAGGAAATGTCAATTAAGACATTCCCAGGCTGACAGACACGGCGAGAAACGGTGAGACAAACCAAACCACTATATAAGGTACACACGCGCGCCTCCGCTTTCCCCGCGCCATCGTAACGCCACACGGCTTCGTTGAAATGTCAATTTTACTGTTGCACAATATTGCAACGGCTCTCTGCTCGCTTCGCTGCCAGCACTAGCAGTTGGGCCGTAACGAACGGAAATGCATCTTCGAAAGTATCCACCTTCAATGTCTGCCGCTACTGCTGCTCCCCCTCCCGATCGAATCCCGGGCGCGAAGACTCTTCTGGGCTGGGAGGAGGAGGATGGAGAGAAATTCGTTTTTCCTACTTACCATTACCGTGTGCGGCGGTGGCTTCGCACATAGTGTCGCTAACAGTCGCAGGCAGAGGCTTTCGACGTACAGCAACGCATCCTCCCGGGCCTGCAGCGAAGGATGCACCTGCTCCAGCACCTACGGAGATACACCGAGAAAAATGAACCACACATGTAAAAACATTCACCGAACGAATTGAATCGCGGAAGGGACGTGTGCCCTGTTTGGGAGCTATAACGCGGAAATGGGGAAAAACTCGTACCTTTCATACCTTTGCCAATACGTCGCATCGCAGCTAATGGCGACAATGGGCAAAACATAGTTCAATAATTTTTATAATATTGGTTAATATTTAATTCCTATTATTATTTTAATATGAGCAAAGTGGGCCATAATTCAGTCTTCATCATTTCGATACCTTTTAAATCCGCATTTTTATCCATCAGGACCGACACGAGCTTGCCAAAGCACCACGTTCATAATAGATACAAGTAAAAAAAAAAACACCTTTGCAATTAAAATTAGCTGGCCCGGTCAGTAATACTACTTTCCGAGCCATATCGATCGGTCTTCGTACGTGTGTGTACCCCCCGCCCCCGGTATTGGGAAGGGGCGCGCATCACCATATTCTCAACTCAAACAATAACGCGGAACAATAAACAGTTTCGTCACGGACCGCCGCTAAGCCCTTCGATTTGCTGCAGCGATTGCCGGACAGGAGCGGATCGATGGGGGAAAAAAATCCCCGAGCTGTTATCACCGTGGGCGGTGGATTCCGAAACCGTCAGATAACCGCCAAATATCGCGAAAGGTAATATGTTTTTGCACCGCCTGTTTTCACGTCGCACCGCGAGCCGACTTACGAATGGGTGACGAATGTCGTCGGTGCAGGCGGAGGAATTACTGAGTCAACAGTGAATTTCGTTCGAATTGCCCATGAGTCACTCGGTGGATCCGATGTCTGATTGATACACAACAAACTGCTTGATTCGGAAAGCGCTGTAGTTATCAATGTTTTACTTGCTACAACAATTGGGAGAGTACGCGACGTTTGGTTCAAATGACTATAGGAATTATTATTCTGCATTGTGGATGCTGTCCAAGAGTATACAATCCTGTTCATATGGTTCTCCTCTTCGACTCGTTTGGCAAGGGCTCTGCTCCTGTGGACTGCTTTTGAGTAAAGATTCAAGCTTGCCGGTAGTTACGGTATGCGAACATGATACATTGGAGCTGGATAACAAATCGCGTCCTGGTGCTATAAATTTCAACAAAGCAAACAGCTTCACTCGCTTGAAAGAGGAGCAGAAACAAAAACTTACCTTCCGCAACGACGAAATGAACAAGCCCCTCCATTTGGCCGCATTTTCCGCATTCTCGAAATCGTAATCAGCCGCATCCGTGATCGATACATGCGAACTGCCAGAGAACATACTTTAGCCTTCGGCACCGGTCCAGTGCGCTCGCTCAAGCAGACACATATATAGGCTCCTTTGATTATTTTTGTGATTTGCTGGTTTTTTTTTCGTTTCTTCTCTCCCCTCTCTTGAACGGTAGCACTGTGTTCCTTTACCCCAGCGGGACTAGATTTTCGTCGGCTCACTGTCGTGAGCTAGGATGAGTTGCTAAGCAAACGTGTAAAGCCTGCTGCAGTGCCTGTGAAACGGTGACAGTCGCCTCAAACAACACCACTAGCGCACTTTCCCGATGCTCACGTTTACTTTTGTGCTCACGTTTTCGCACTCTTTTTGATAAAACTTGTAGTTAGCCTTGTAGGAACTTATCGCGTTGAATCTTCACACTCACGGATCCCGATGGAACGCACCCCTGTGACGAAGGGGATGCACTTTCTTGACACACTACACACCACAAACACACATACACACATACACACACGCACATGCACTGAATCGCAACACGACTTTTGCTACATTCTCCAATTTATGAGCAGAGGGTCGAGCGCTTCTTTTTTATTTATTTTTTTCTTCGTGGAAACACAGCGAATCGGCAGCTGCTTTATTCGTACCGGAGCCGCAACCCGCCGCTGCGTAACATGATCACAACAACACAACCAACAGAAACAACAACACAAACGAGAGGAATCGTTCGTCAGGTATCATCCGTGGATGGCGGAATGTCCTGCCGCTGCTGCCGACTGCACCATTGTGGCCGTCGAGTGCATCGACGGTGCGACAACACGGTTGCTGCGACTGCTACATCTAAGCGCCATTAAAACGACGGATTATTGTTGTTGATTGTTGCGGCGATAGACATTTTTCACTGCACTGATGGGAGGTGTGGGTGAGAAAGGAGGAGAGTATAAGAAGAAGAAAAAAACTTTATTTGATTATTTAAAATTCGCTTTCAGACGCTGTTTCATGCCACGGTAAGGGTTGGTTTCGCAGCTCTCTATTGTGCAATAGTGTGCTGCACAATAAACGGGCCAAAACGCAACACACACTTATATTTCTCACGATAGCAAAACCCATACGTTTCTACTAGCAACACTCCAAGGCACGAGATTTGCGAGAGAATCGCTATTGTTTTGCTGCTGAAGGTAGCTGTGGTAGTACGCAAAAAAACACAACAACACTCCGCGAGCTTGTGTAGTGAACCGAACACGGGACGGCTATGTGACACTCAATAAGCCACCAAATGGGCACGGCGACGGAAATACAAACATGCACACAAAGGTGTTGTACGAAGCAAAAGAAGGAATCAAGATTATTTTTTCTGATCCGGTGCGCGCGTCCAGACTGCGACGAAATCACTTGTGCAATTGATAAGCATCTTTCCCACACACATTTACACACGGTCGCGTACACACACCTCGGGCTCGATCGCAATCACCATCATCACCGCCATCGCACGGTTCACGCGAACCGATTCTCACTACCGCAAACGAGCTCACGTCTCACTGGGTGGTCTGCTACTGCTGTTGTTGTTTTTGCTTGTTGTTCTCACTGCTCAGCTCTCCGTCTGGCGGTGGCGTTTTATAAAAACAAATATGATGATTTTCTTCTTGTGCGCGTGTGAGTGTGGCTGTGCTTTCTCACGCAACAGTTACGCTTCTTCACCTTTTGCTTGGTTTTCTTGCTAACTGAATGTTGTTGTTAACGCACTTATCTAGCAGAAGCATTTTTCTCACGGATACGCATCATCGTTATGTGGATTCCCTTATCACGGTCACGGCCCACAACAACAAATAACAATAACAACATAGCACGCAGCACATACACACTTCTACAATCGATTTTTGTTGTTTTGCTGTTTGCACAAGAAAAAGAGTTACATACGGGAAACAACAGCGCGGATTCTATCATATGGCGAACGGGACGAAACACATCGAAAACAAAAACCACGCACACACACATACACTGCATAGGACCTCCCCCCACCTTCCCCACCCAGCATCTCTCACATTAATAATAATGCTCTCTCACACCATCAACCACACAAGCGCGCACGTGAAAAACAAACACTTACGCACATCTAATTTCTAATGAAAAAAAAACTTCTAATGCCTCTTTTGTCTAGAGCGCATACACACACCCATACACAATTTCACGCACGAACGCAGCGTCGTCATTGTTTCTCCTATGCACGAGACAAAAAGCAAACACGACCGAAATGTTATGAGAAATTTGTGTTTTCTCAACCCCAGGGAGAAGGAGGTACTCGTAAATTCCAATCTCACGCTTAGCAGCTCACTACGATCAGCGAGCTGTTTTGCACAACTTTAGGTGAGGGTGGGGAATGCGTATGCAGCCAGCTGCTGCACCGGACAGGACAATCCTATGGACAAAAACACATACATTCCCATAGAAAACCCTTTTCCATTTCTTAAAAAAAAAAACAACAGACCGCGATGAAAAGTGAGACTTTTCCGATTAGACACTGTTTCAACCCTTTCACACAACGAATCAGACATATACACACACACACACCGTTACATCGTTGTGCCGAAATTGTTTTTCCACTGGTTGCAAACAAACACAACCAATATCGTGGGTCTCCTTTTTGCAGCTTTTTGCATCGCACCGAATTGATTGTTATTATTATCTACACAACTCTCACACACTTTAGGGGTGTGTGCGTGTTGTATAAAGGTTGGTTTTCGCTCACGCGCTGTCTCTTTTGCGGCACACATACACACACACATATATATATGCATATTACAGACGCCTCTTTCGTTGCGCGTTGCATTCCTTCACACACATATACTACGTTTTGCTTTCTTTCCTTTTTTCACACTTGCGAATAGCTCACAAGGTTCACTTTACTCTCACTCACTCGCGCTCATACTCTTCTCGCTCGGAGAATCGCAGTTTTGTTGTAAGATGCGCGATATCCTTTCTTTACGATTATGTGTTCGCTTGGATTCCCTGATTTGTCCAATGTTTTATCTCATTTCTCCACCTAGATGCCTAATCTGTTCAGCATTGATCCAGTCGATTGTTAAAATACGACGTGGAGTCAATTTTACAGTCTTTTACATGTCACGGCGGCTGAAACAATCCATCCAATTTCGCTCAATTAATAGCTAATTGGAACAGCAAAAATCGCGGAGCTTCCTTTTCTCCAGTGACAGACAGAATCCAGACATCCTCCTCCTGTCAACCAGCCTACCCATCATCCACGCGAAGGCCATCGTCTGGTACCTTCTTCGTGTTGTTGATCTTATTTTTTTACTTCTCAACCACCGTTGTTAAAAAAGAGCAAATAGAAGAAGGAACAGCACACCAACGCAGCCACAACTACATGAGCGCTCACACAGGCACACATACACTCTCCCTCTTTTTCACTTGTGCATACAGCCCAAAAAGCACACACACACACGTACACACACTCACGTACACAACCACAGTCACACGGTCGCGGTAATCGATCAGCAGCAAAGCAACAACACGCAAGGGCACGGTCAATGATAGATTTTCTTCCGCTGGGATGCTTTTTCCGCTCGCATATTTTCCTTCATTTTTCCGTCGAAACACTTGTACCTTCACCGAACTGAGATGATGTGATTTTCTCTTAAAAATTGACACACTCCAAACAAGGAAGGAGTTTTACCCCTTACAAGGAAAAGATAACACAAATTTGCTTTTCATATTGCAAACAAGAAAAAAACACAAATCATACCAGTCAGTTTTCTTGTCCAATTTCGACTTCTTCTTTCTCTACCTTACACTAATCCTAGCAGACAGGGAAATCCCTACACAAGAACGGGCCGCGCCTGTGAGCTACTGCTGCTGATGCTGTTATTGTTGGTTTCTGCTGCAGAGCACAATGAGCCAGGAAGTTTTTCGAGGCCCAACAGCGGGACAAACATAGACAACAGTCGAAACAACATCAAGGCAACTTCACAAACAAACTACGTACAATTATTCGTCTTTAGAAACACTTTTTCTCGTTTAATTTTCGCGTTTTTCCTCTTCGTGATGGCTAACTTCAATCTCGATCAAAATACAATGCGGTGCGAACTAGCTCGCGGAATAGCCGCTATTTTCTTGTCAAATTTGACATAACTTGTTTTATGCGTGAAATGCATTTATATGTTACTTTATTGTTTCGAGCTATTGTTCAAGTAATTTATGATTAAAAAAACAATTTGCTGCGTAATCTTACTAATTCCAAACGTATTTTTCCTCAGAAGAATAGTATGCAGAGATCAATATGCTTCTACCCAACCCTGACAGGTACAAACATTTTTACATCAAAGGACATTTCTATTGTTTTTTTCATCTTAAAACAAAAACCATCAATGTTCGGAAATCTTCGGTCCAGCCGGCAATAGCTAACAAGAAAAGAGTCATTCTGATGATCTTAAAATAACCTAACAACTTGGAAAAGGTACACACTATAAGCTATAACAATCATTTAATAAACTAGCAATATATGCTTTTGAGCCAATAATTTTCATTTTCTATACGGTAACAGAAAAATTGGTACACCAACCCTGCCTTGAATTTGACAGTTGTTGACAGCGTGAACGAGTGTTGTGGAAACACACATCCGGCGGGATTGTTTATATTTTTCACACGTTTTTACGAAACCACAAGAACAAACAAACAAATAACTACGATCCTCTTAAATAATGGTAAAACGTAAATCCGTAACGCCTGCGGTCTCCACTGCCAATGGAGCCGATTCTGAAGGCTCGGATTATGAAGTGGAATGGCAGGTAAAGCCAACTCCACCGAAGATTAACAAAGCGGAACTTTTTCCGCTGCCATCCCAGATTGAAAAGAATCTACATAAACCGGCACGCCGCGGTGCACGAAAGGAATCGTCTTCGGAAGATGAAGACGAAGTGAAAACGGCGGAAGGACTTCCAACTCTCACCTCCAGCCAGATTGCAGCAATTCTGGAAACGATAAAAAACAACAAACGGCTTGTGCTTCAGGTAAACAACTTAAACTTTTCCACCGCCAAGGAGGAAATACATGAGCACTTCGATCAGGCCGGCCGAGTGAAGAGTGTTCGAATACCAAAACGCCGTTCGTCGGGATTCGCGTTCGTGGAGATGGTGAATGCCGAAGGTTTTCAGGTAAACCATCCATACCATCGATTGATATTGACTCATCCTTTGTATGGGATACATAGCATTTCATTTCCGCTTTCAGAAAGCGTTCCTGCTGGACGGTTCCTTACTTGATGGGCGAAAGATCAGCGTGAATCTGTCGGAGAGTGGAAACAAAAAGTCGGCCAAACGTATCGAGCTGCTCAATAAGAAGAACGCTGAAATTCGGAAAATTCGCAAGAAGAACAAACGCGTCGAGGAGGCCACCGAGATTTCGCTTGTGCCGGATGCGAGTGTACTGGAGAAAAAGGTACCGCCTCCGTGTCGATATCTGGACAAACCCAAGCAGCGCAAGCTGACGAAGAAGGAAGGCAAGGAGCTACGGAAGAAAACAAGCTTACGAGCCAAGTTCCAAAATTTGGAAAGGAAGGGCATCAAAGCGTAGATATAGTTTGTCATAACGCTACTTTAATGTAATTAAATTTAACTATTCTCCCATTAAAGAGGTCACATCTTATTTACAAACAAATATGATTGTACCGGATTTAAGTTGATCTATTCACCATAATTTGACACCCCTGGCCTGACACATGCCTAACAGACTAAGTGTAACAGCGGCTTATCGCCGATCTGTCAAAAACCACTGCCTTTATTTTTGTTTACTAAAAACTCGCGGTTTCGGTTGTCGCGGGTTGCGAAATATTTATTTTACTTACCTAACAAACTAACTGCTTCAATCGGTGTGAAATGGTGCTAGCAAAATGCGTTCGCCTCACAGCAGCGGCGAATAGGTGCAGTCAGATAATCTTTCGCAACCTGGCAACCGCGACCGTTGCCTCAACACCGAGTACACCGAGCACAGGAACCAGCAACTCGGGACGGGAGCAACAACGGCGTCAACATGCCTCATCGTACGGCAAAATGTCCGGATGGCAGATACATTCCTACGGCGTACCGCAGGAAGAGATCCAATTCAGTGAAGGAATCAAAATGCCCGTCCTAAAGTCGCCCACCCAGTTGCTGGTAAAGGTGAAGGCATCTTCAGTCAACCCGATCGATGTGGCTATGATCAGTGAGTAGCGCAACCGGAGCCATCGTGGGAAAACTTGTTTCATTGCGTGCTGCAACGCTCTACTTGTCGTGTCTTTCGTTTTTTTCCATTTATAGACGGCTACGGTGCATCGGTACTGAATGCACTGCGCTGCAAGGACGATAGCATCGAGTTTCCGCTCGTGCTCGGTCGCGACTTCTGTGGAGAGATTGTTCAGAAGGGGTTGGGTATTTCGAGCCGAGAGCTGGAAGTGGGTGACGAAGTCTGGGGTGTAGTGCCGGTGCACTTGCAGGGTTGCCATGCCGATTACGTTGTCGTGGAAAAGTATTGTGTACGTGTTTCTACATGTAGCCTTCT
Source organism: Anopheles punctulatus (assembly GCA_000956255.1). Lineage (NCBI taxonomy): Eukaryota > Metazoa > Arthropoda > Insecta > Diptera > Culicidae > Anopheles > Anopheles punctulatus. The sequence goes on from JXXA01015784.1 coordinate 14,657, forward strand.
CATAGCCGTAAGTTGTCATGTTCGTTTTTGCCTTATTCCAGCTATTTAAGAAACCTTCCAATCTAAGTAAAATCGATGCGAGCGCCATATTATACGCTGGGCTGACGGCCTGGTCGGGACTGTACATTACCGGGCATCTGGGTGACTTGCTCGGGGCTATTTCGCCTGTTGGTGGCGGTGCCGGTAAGAAAGTGCTCGTGCTCGGTGCGACCGGTGGTGTTGGAACGCTGGCCGTTCAGATGCTGCTGGCCGAAGGTGTGGAAGTATTTGCTACCTGTTCCTCTGACGCTGTGCAGCTCGTCCAAAATCTAGGCGTGAAGTACGTGCTGGACTACACTGATCCTTCGCACGTACAGCAGGTTGCAAGTATCGGAAGGTAAGCACCAGCTATGTGGAGCAGCTCACCGCTCAGTTTGATAGATTTTTTAAACTTCGTTTCTCGCAGGTTCGACATTGTTCTGGATTGTGCTGGCAAAGGTACGGAGTACGCGAACGAGGTACCGTGGCTGTATGATCAGTACATCACGTTCAATTCGCCTGTTCTCAAAAACATCGACGCAGATGGATTTGCGGCCGGCATGTACCAGAACGCGGTGAATCTGGTTCGCAACAATACCGCCTCACTCAGCACCCGGCAGGGCCTGGTCAAGTGGGGCTACTTTGTTCCAGCACCGCAGGGTATCGCATATCTACAGCGTCTCGCTGAAAAGGGAAAACTGTTGCCGGTGGTCGAGAAGGTGTTCCCGTATGCTAGTACGCCCGAAGCGTACGATCGTGTCTCGCAAAAACATTTAAGAGGCAAGGTTGTGATTGATTTCGAGTGAAGTGGGCAGTGAAGATGCATTTTCCGTCTCGAATGCAAGGCGCAATGTTGATAGTCTGACTATCGGGCGAGGAGCACTTAACTAGAAATGTAGCTAAACCAATGTATTGTAGCGGAATCGTTCACATTTAGCTTGCAACCAGTGTGATCATACTACTAGAAATTGAATACAACTCACCTTCAGCCAGTCAACCTTCCTTTCCTAAATACTCATATACAATGCGTTGTTTGTAACTATTTCCCTAGTTTTCTTCTCCGAATACAATAAAAAAGATAAGCATAAGGTTGAGACTTCCTCATGTTCATTCCAATGGTAAATAAACTATTTTAGCACTTTTAATCATCCAGAGAAATTTATTCTAACTCAAGCTTTTCTGCTAAGTGTAACGATTCCGTGTAAACTGACAGTTGACAGCTGATACGATGGGAAGCAAAAAAAATGTAAACAAACAATTCTCTCTGGCTGCTGCGCACGGCGGCTCGTGGTTGTCCTGGCAAAAGCTAATCGGGTGTATTTTATCGATTTTGTTCCATAAGACTCGTCGCACCCGCGCATCGTAACTGTGTGTGAAAATCGGTTCGTTTTTCTTCTGCAAAAATAAGCGACCATGAGTGACGGTGGCGGTGGTGGTGGTGGTGGCAGTGTTAGGCAACGTAAAAAAAGTGCCGGGGATGGAACAGCGAACCGGCAACCGCGTAAATCGTAAGTGTGAAAATATTTGTCTGGACACTTGCAATGTAAATTAATCTGCCCATTCCACTCTCTAGGAAAGCGTCGAGCGGTTCAGCAACGAACTCTTCGCGCTCCACCGCCCAACAACATCAGATGTGGGCCCGAATCGTGCTGATGGTGGGCATTGCAGCCATCGTTTACTTCACCACGTTCCGGACGCGCGAGAAAAAATTTGCTACCCAGCGGGAGGTGCTGGAACTGCGCACTCAACCACTCGACTGCTCCCGCCCCTATCTCGACGAAATATCAAAGTTTTCCGGCTGCATCCCGAACCGATGTGGGCGGTTCGTGAGCGATAAAATAGTCTCCCCGGCTGAGGCCGGCATATTGCTCGATCTGGCTCGGGCTGGCTTCGAGTTAGGCCAATCGGCCGGAGGTGCTTCCATACTCGACCTACATTCAGGTGCCCTCTCGAAGGGTACACAGTTCGTAAACGTATACCGATTGCCGGAGGCGAAGAAGCTGTTCACCAGCCAACATATCAACGTGTACCGGCATGTGAAGGCGAAAGTTCAGCAGGCGGTGGCGGAAAACTTTCGGCTGAACGTGGACGCGCTACACCTAACGCATCCGACGTTCTTCTCGCGGCTCACTAACGCAACAGCCAAAACGATCCACGACGAGTACTGGCATGCGCACGTCGACAAGGAAACGTACAATTCGTTCCACTTTACGACACTGTTGTATCTAACCGACTATGGGAAAGACTTCACCGGCGGACGGTTCGTATTCGTCGACAGTGAGGGCAAGCACAACCGCACAAACGTGTATATTGAGCCGAGGAGGGCGCGTGTCAGTGGATTCACGTCCGGGGGCGAGAATATGCACCACGTGGAGCAGGTAGCAAGTGGCGTACGGTACGCGATCACGATTTCGTTCACGTGCGACCGGGAGTACGCGATGGCGGATCCAAAGTTTGCGCTGGACGATGAGGAAGATGGTGTGGAGGAGGGTGGAGAAGGTGTGGGAAGGGAAACCGTGCCCTGAGATAGGGCCGACACAGTGCTGGTCATACCAACGTTGGAAGAGTTTAGTGCATAGTGTGTGTGTGTGTGTGTGCAGCTACATTCCAAATGGATAGAAGAACGATTTATTTTATTATTATGTACCACATTACATTGCCATTTATTGTACCAGCAATAAGTATTCATACAGTATTCAAACCAAACTGAATTCAGTTGAAAACATAATTTCTTTCAATGCCAGTTTATTCAAAGTATTCCAGTGCATCTTTTCCCTATTTTAAATAAGAATGTAGTAGAGCACGCTTATATGGTTGATAGAGGTAGAGCAGCACACAAACCCAGAATCCAGAAACAAAAAAAAAGCAATACGAACTAATCATTACTTCATACTGAACGTTAAAGCGTTGCCAGCTTTGGTCGAATATCAAAGCAAGCCACAAATTTTACTTTTTTTTGTAAATGACATCCTGGTAGAGCAGGAACTAACCCGATGAGTCACGTTTCAGTCTAAAGAAATAAAATGCCTAAAATTTAATGTTCGTAAGTTATAATGGGAATTTAAAAAAGTATCCTAGACGATGTTTGAATATCTTGACACGCGTCGCGTGGTGTAAAAAATAAATGATTTTAATGTATTCAAACTTCGATTTGCTCGTTGCGACATTTGAGTAGATTTAAATAAAATTCCGAAACTATCAATTCCCTTCCGTAACAGACATATCAAAATCAGCTGGAAAACATTCTTTTAACACGTTCGCAATGTAGAAATCTGAGAGTAGCTTAGAAACGTATCCTTGTAAAATGCAAATTTATACGGGAATAGAACAAATAAAAATTCAATGAAAGCAAAATCAAATAAACAAAATACTCTTTGCAACCAAGTGCAGTAAACCAAAAGAAATGAAACACATTCAAACCACACCGTCACGTCTGCTGGTAATTCGCAGTTTATTGAATATGTACAATTTGTTTACCAATGTTTAACCAAACCATGTTCTTGCTATCTCCTATCGGAATACACCACAACATTAAAATTCCTCAGTCACTCCTTCCGTAGCACTGGATAAGCTCTTCAATAAGATCTGCCATGCTTTTCAAGCAATTATCAACTACACCAAAAACGTTGCTTCTAAAGTGCCCGAAACGCTGTGCGGAAGTAGAAGATCAGATCGCCTCCACATAAGGACGACCGCGTACATAATAAGTGCATTTGTGCAGACTATCAGTGTGGTTTTGTTGGTATCCTCCCAATTAGGTGTACACGAAGACGACCGTGCGTCGTTTGTTTGTCTGTTCTCTCCTCGTCTAGAGTAGAAGAAGATTCTATTTTCTAATGTATTGTTTGCTTTAGTTGGTTGTAATATTTAAGTTTATTTATGTTCACCTTAGCTACTAAAACCTGGATGTCCCTTTTTGTTTTGTTCTGTTCTGTGTTTCATTGCTCTTCGTATAACCTACCTATAAACCCTTCTGTTTCCTATTCCGATTGTTTTCCGATGCTTCCATTTGCATCATTATGGATTCTGGAGAATCTTTCACATAAAAGTCTACCTTTTCACAAGCATCCTAAAACTCGGGAACTAGTCTTAAAGACGATTCTTTCCACCCATTCGAACGAAATGCGAAATCCCCACGAACTTCATCTTATGGAAAGTAAGAGAGAAACTGTGTGATGTATGTTAACTTCATATGTTAGCGATAAATTGTGCTAACGAAAAAAAAACAAAAACAAAAAAAAACAAACGCTTATAACGTTTACGTCTAGTTGCTAGTCTATTTTCTTCTGAAAACTCTGCATTTCTTAAATGCATCTTCCAAAATCCTCATACAAACTGGTTCACAACGGCAGGCGTTATGTTATGTTTGTCATCTACACCTCCATTTGCAGAAATCTATCGCTCTGCAAATCAAATTTGGCGTAACTTATCGGTGTGCGTGAGTAATATTTACAAAAGAGGCCAACATGGAACGATGTTGCTTCGACAAATTCCGAACTCTCCGATGGCAAGAGGCGCCGAGAAGCGTTTGAGCGCGTTAGTAAACGTGAATGGAGGAGGCGGGCGTACGCGCCGCCGGCGGGAATGTAAACGAATCTAATTAAATCACTGGGATGAGGAGGGTGGAGATAAATCACAAATTTAGATTCTCTACGTGAGCTTGCTCCCACCGAACGATTAAAACATTTAATAAATTACACCACTGTCCCTGAAGCCCTGCTATGCTTTGCACCGCGTTCCCTCCACGGGAACGGTTTCCAAACGTGCGCCTTTAGGGCAGCGTTTAGAGCAGCAGCTGTTGCAAAACGGTGGCGATCTGCTTCATTGAGTCGCCGGTCAGCATCGAACGGTGGTCACCCTGCACGGTGAAGATTTCAACCTTTTGCTGGCAGAGCTGTAAGGGGAAGAATTTTGGATTAGATTTCGATCGAATCGATGAACACCACATGCAACACTCACATCCGAGAGTCCGTAATCGCCCTGCAGTTTGGCATAGTTCTCCGTCGGCTTCACCAGCTTCACCGTGGCCTTAATCTTCGACGCCGGCTTGTACATATGGCTGGCAACGATCTTGCCTACGAAAGACTTGGCGGTGGTTGCGAGCTGTAGGGAAAAGAGAACATGCAGGGGGTGAGCCATTTTGAATAGCCATTTTGAATGATCAAGCAAACGAAGAAAGATCATTCATACGTAACCCCGCCGACCAAATCTATACTTACCAACTGTCGCGAGTACTTCGGCACCTTGGCGTGTACCATCTCCGCACACTTCGCCACCCGATCCTCCCACGTTTTCGCCTCCACCAGCTCCTTCGCCGTACGACCATAGTCCAGCCCGCCGCAAACCATCGCAAAGTAGGCCAGCGCGTACGCTTCATCCACGGCCTGCACAACCTCGCCGTTCGCATTGCGCTGCTTTTGCGCTTCCGTGTACCAGCTCACATAGCGTGGCGATCCATCCAGCAGCAGCAGATGACACACATCGCCGGCCTTCTCCAGCTGGGCGACCATTTCATACGCGATCGACGCGCCGAACGAGTATCCCACGATCGTGTACGGGCCACGCGCCTGCACGGTACGAATCTGCTTGATGTAGTACGCGGCAAGCGACTCGAGTGAGTCCAGCGGAGCCGCTTCCACGCACTGCAAACCGTACACTGGGACCGGCAGCGATTGGGCCAGCGGTATGAGCGCGGTTATGACGCCCTCGATGGCGTGCACGGCAAAGATCGGTCGCGCTTTGCTTCCGGCCGGTGCCGCCGACTCCAACCGCACCAGACACTCCTTCGGCATCAGATCCGCACTGAACTTGACCTGCGTACCGTCGCCGATCGCATTCTGTTCCGCCTGCTTGCCACCGGCAGCGCCGGGCGCGCTGGAAGCGGGCGAACCAGCTGCAGCTCCAGCGTCTCCACCCGCCGCTCCTCCCTTCTCGAACGAACGCAGCTTGCCGAACGTGAGCAACCGGATCTCGGCCGCACTCAGCACAAGGTCGAAGCTGCGCTCGAGCGTTTGCTTAATTTCGGCACCCATCAGCGAGTCCATGCCGAGATCGGCCAGCGTCGCACCGTCCGAAACGTTCTTCGTGTCCTTCAGCCCCAGAATGTTCGCGATGCAACCGACCAAACTAACGCCACCGGTGTCCGTCTTGCGCTTCTCGGCAATCACCATCGACGCGAGCACGGGACACGGTTGCTGCATGAACAGATCCATCGTCTGCAGACAGGACGGCATACGCTGGGGCAGCGTACCACCGACCACCGTATCGTTATCGCCCAGGTTCTCCAACACCAGCCCGGTGTCGCCAATCGCACCCCACTGGATGGCAGTGGCGGGCAAACCCGCCGCATGACGTGCCTCACAGATGCGCTCCATGGCGGAGTTCGCCAGACCGTAGTTCACCTGTCCCTGGTTGCCGCGACCGCACGACACACTCGAGAAGCACACGAAGTAGTCCAGATCGGGGCACAGTTCCCGGGTGGCCGCATCCAGATTCTTCGTACCTTCCACCTTCGGCACGCACACCGCACGGAAGTCCGCCTCCGTGGAGTTCTCCAGCAAACCGTCGCGTAGAACGGCCGCGAGATTAAACACACCACCCACCGGTCCGTGGCGGGCGGCCTCCGTCAGCAGCTTCTGCGCACCCTTCAGCGTCGTCACGTCGTTCGTATCGATCACGACCTTCACACCACGCTCGGTCCAGCGACGAATCATCAGCGACTGATAGCCGGTACGGACGCCGCTACGCGATGTCAGCACAATGGTCTTGGCTCCACGCGAAACCAGCCAGTTGGACAGCTCCAACCCGAACCCACCGAGACCACCGATCAGGATGTACACCTTCTCCGCGTGCATGTACGTGCGCGGTATCGCGTTGATCAGCTTCGGTGCCGGAGTCACAATCTTTGCCTTCTCCTCCTCGCGCACGCGGACCACCACCTTGCCGATGTGCTTACCGGAGGCCATGAAACGGAACGCTTGCTCCACCTGCTGCTCACTGAACACGCTCGTCGGCAGCGGACGGACCGCTCCACTCTTGATGCCATCGGCGACCAGCTTGACAACCTCCGCGATCGTCTCGTCATCGCCCTCCATCACGCTGTCCAGCAGGATGCCGTGGAAGGATGTGTTCTTCAGGAACACCGACATACCGAGCGGGCTGTTGTTGTTCAGATCGAACTTGCCAATCTCCAGGAAGCGCCCATTAAGCCCCAAGCACCGGACCGATGCCTGCAGTTTCTCCTCGGCGAGCGAGTTCAGCACCAGATTCACGCCACGGCCCTGCGTTTCGCGCATCACCATCTGCTCGAACGAGCAGTCGCGCGAATTGCCGATATGCCGATCCGTCAGCTGCGGGAAGGTGCGCTTCAAGAACTCGCGCTTTTCCTTCGATCCAACCGTCGTGAACACGGTCACACCGGCGGCCAGTGCCACCGAGATTGCTGCCTGGCCGACGCCACCCGAACCCGCGTGAATCAGGATCGATTCGCCGCGCTTCATGCGTCCGCGCATCACGAGCGCATAGTACACGGTCGAGTACACGCACGGCACCGTCGACGCTTGCTCCATCGTCCAGTTGTCCGGAATCTCCCAGATCATGTTGCGCTGCGCGATACATGTCGTCGCCAGAGACTTCGCCTGCACCATCGCCATGATGCGCCGACCGGAGGAGTCGCGTCCCGAAAACTCCAGCCCCAGAATGCAGTCCTGGGTGGCCAAATCTCCCGGCAGTGCATCGGCGCCCAGCTTGCCCGAGCTCAGCATCACATCGCGGAAGTTGATCGGAGCGTAGTAAACCGTGCACAGCTCCGTCCGGTCGTTGCGCACCGCCTCCGGGCGTTCGCGAGACAACGAACTCTCGATCCACTTGAGACTTGCCAGATCACCCTTGGTCAGGGCGTTGATGTAAGCGTGCTCCACCGGCAGCGACGGTGCGTTCGATTGGCTATCGAGGCGCAGATGACGGAACGAACCCCAAACCGGAACGGATGTTCCGTTTGCCGGACGCAGCACGTTGCAGATCAGATCCTTCGCCAGCTGCTCCTTGTACAGTGCCCCGGACAGCGCGAACTTGTCCGCCCGGCTATCCTGGATGAAGAACAGGCGAGCAAACTTGCCGCCCTCCTCGTTCTTCACGCAGTTCATCAAACCTTGCGCACCGCACAGTTCCTCGCCCTGGCACACGACGTACACGTACGTGGAGGTTTCGTTCGCCTTGGCAAGGGCCGCCTTCAGCTGCTCAACCCACCCGAACGATCGCTCCGTGATCGTTACAATCGTGCTCTTGCGCAGCGCCAGTTCCGTGTCCGTTGGACGGACCAGCACAAACACCTTCTTTTCGCACACCTGCGTGCTCACGATGGTGAACCCAACCTTGCTCAGTGTGGCCCGGGCACGCGCATCAAACGAGCTGCGCGATTCTTCCAACAACACGAACCCATCGACCTTGACCGAGTCGCGCAGGTTGCCAAGGATCGCTTCCGGATCCGCCCGACCGAGCGTGTCGTATCCGATCGCTAGGTGGCAGTTCTGCTCGATCGGCCCCGCCGCCACGTCCTTGTTGATGACGCGCACGCCCGACTCACCGTAGTGCTGCACCAGGCTGTCCGGTTGGTGCGTTGTCGCCACCGCCACGTCACTCGCGAGCGTCGGTTCACCCTCGATGATCGCCTGCACCGTGCCGGCCACAGTGTTTTCGGGCGAACGTTCGAAGCTCGCCTCCACCACCTTTATCTTCAGCGCACCGGCACTGTTCTCCAGCACCAGGTGCACGGCGGTCGTGATGGACCGAAGCCGTGCCTTTTCGCCATTACCCTCCGCCAGTTCCTTCTCGTTGTGATTCGGTACGAACACGTACTTCTCCAGCGTCGGTGGCGCTTGCGTTCCCTGGCGGCGGGGTGCGAGCGTAGCGCGCAGCCCACGCATCTCCACACCGCCCGACTTGATGACGTTAATGTCACGGTACATGTACACCGGCAGCGTGCGATCGTCACCGGTTTGCGTGAGATTGCTCACCAGCTCCATGTGGCGGGCCGGATTGATGACGATCTTTTCGATGCGCGTCGGCAGATACAGCTCACGCAGATCCTTACCGAGGATGCTGAACTGGAGCATCGTGTCCATGAAGCTGACCCAGTTGTCGCGCCACTGCAGTTCGCCCGTAATGGCACGGGAGTCACTGCGCGTTACCCCGCGGAACATGTCCGCGTAGTCATAGCCACGCAGGCGCAGCTCCTTGTACACGTCGCTCATGTTCAGCGGCAGGCCGGACTTGTCCGCGTCCAGTTTGTTCAGCGGAAGCTCCTCCAGCTCGATCTTCTCCGGGATCGTAAGCTTCCCGGACACGGCCAGCGTACCGCCCTCGCAAATCTCGAACGCACCGGTACCGTCGAAGAAGTTGATACCAAACTTAACCGAACCGTCCTTCGGCAGGATGGTGGCTCGATGGAACACGGCATTCTCGATCACGACCGGAGTCTTCTCCAGGTCAGCACCGTGCATCTTTGCGAACGTGCGCCACGCGAGCGTCAAGTAGCCGGTGGCGGGGAACAGCACACGGCCATCGATCGTATGACCCGCCAGATAAGCATCCTCATCCTTGCCCAGGTTCACATCGATGATCGTTTCACCCGACTTGTCTGCGGAGGGGTGAGAAAAGCACAAAAAAAACAGCACATTCATCATGTTAGATCGGACGGTTGGTGACGATCGTACCACGATTCAAGACTACTTACTTTCTACGCCCATACGCGCCAGGAACCAGCTGATGGAATGATCCCACTTAACCAGCGAGTTCAGCATAGGAGTTCCGCGGCCCACCGGGAAGGTGATGGGACGGTATAATTTCTGCACCTGGGGCTGAGCGCCGGCCGCATACAATCTGTACGTAAAACATGGATAGTTGAAAACCCTCTCCCAACAATCGAAAGCAACCCCGCCGCTTCGCTACTCACTTGCCCAGGTTGCTCAGCAGGAAGATCATGTTGTTCGCGTGGTCACGCTTCATCAGGCTCAGATTGGTCGCGTCCTTGCCGAGCGCACGTTTCAGAATGGCCTGCAGCAAACCGTGGGGCGCAATCTCGATGCAGATCGCGTTCGACGGCACATGCCGCAAACCCTCGGCAAACAGGACCGGCGACAGGAGATTGTTCACGTGGTACGCCGACGAGGACTGCTGTGCAAGCGCCGTCGACCACGATTCCTCCGGGATGCTCGTACTAATCCAGCGGGGCGTGCGGTTCTTCGGGTTCGGGATGATCTTGTCCAGCGATTTGCGCAGCTTCGGTGCCGCATCGGCAATGTAGCGGCTGTGGAATGCAATGCCCGACGACTTCACACCCTTGGCGAAGATACCCTGCGCGTTCAGGTCGGCAATGACCTTGCTGACCGAGCTGACGGGACCGGAAATGGTCACACTGTCCGCGCTGTTGTGGCACGCCGGGATAACGTCCTTCGGGAGCTTCTGTTTGCACTCCTCCCAGGACAGCCCGACCGCAGCCATCTGGCCGGCAATTAGATCCGTGTCGAGGATGCTGCGCCCACGCCAGTACGCGGCCAGCACCGTCTGTTCCGGCGTGAAGCAACCGTCGGCGTACGCACAGCCCAGCTCACCGACCGAGTGACCCACCATACCGTCGGGCGTGATGCCGACATGCGTGAGGACATCCGTCAGCGCCACCTGCACCGCCGCGATCGAGATGAACGAGTTCAGGATGTTGTCGAACTTCGTCTCGTCACTCTTCGTCAGCACGTCGATCAGATCGACTCCCTCCGGGCGGAGCGCTTCCGCGCAACGGTAGATGCTGTTGTGGAACACCTCCAGCTGCATCAGGTCCTTCGCCATGCTGGCCCACTGTGAGCCCATGCCGGAGTACACGAACCAAACGGGACGCTTGTCGTCCACATTGACCTCCTGCACTTCCCGCACGGTCTGCGACTGTCCATCGCCAGCCACCACCGTGTAGCCACGATTGTTGTGCAGCGGAATGTTGCGGCTGTGGATTTCGTTCACCAAGCCCACAAACTCTTCGTCGTCCTTGCTGACGGCGGCCTGGTCGAGGAACGCCTCGACGGCCTCCGTCGTACGGCCCGACGCAACCATCAGCTTCGGGAAGCCACCGTCCTTCGGGCTGATTGGCTTTGGTTTCGGGTTCGACTTCAGGATGACGTGCGCGTTGGCGCCACCGAAACCGAACGAGTTCAGCCCGATGATGCCACCGTTCCACGGCATGTTACGATCGACCACCTTCAGCCGACCGTCCATCAACCCGTACAGATCGGGGTTCGGGTTTTGGTAGTGCAGATTGCCCGGAATCACGCCCTCCTCCATCGCGATCAGGATCTTTGCGATCGAGCAAACGCCCGACGCCGGTTCCGAGTGGCCCATGTTGGACTTCACCGAACCGATCAGCAGCGGTGCCTTCCGGTCCTTGCAGAAGTAATCCGTGATGGCGTTCACCTCCTGCGGATCGCCCACCTTCGTGCCCGTGCCGTGGGCCTCCACGTACGCCACGTCCGCCGGATTCAGACCAATCTCCTCGTACGTCTCGCGGATCAGCCGTTTCTGCATCTCCCCGATCGGGTACGTGATGCCCTGCTCCTTGAACCCATCCGTATTGGTGCGCACGTTCAGTACGCTCGCGTAGATGCGGCGTGAGTTTGAGGCACGCTGCAGGAACGTCACCACACACCCATCCGACCGGACGTACCCGTTGCCCGACTCGTCGAACGCCTTGCACATACCGTCCTTGCTCAACATGTTCAGCCGCTTGAACTGCAGCGACATCGTGGGCTTCAGGATGAGCCCACATCCTGCCACGATCGCTGCGTCACAGTGACCCGCCTTCATGTCGGCGAACGCCTGCGACAGGGCAAACAGTGAGCTGGAGCACGCCGTATCGACCGCATAGCTCGGACCCTTGAAGTCGAACGTGTAGGAGATCCGGTTGGCGAACATGGCACGGGCGCATCCGGTTAAACCGTACCCATTGACCAGGTCCGGATCGGCGCACCAGTGCTGTTCCGTTTCCGAGTTGGAGCAACCGATGTAGACTCCCGTACGGCTGCCCCGAATTTCCTGTGGATTGATGCCTGAAAGAGTGCAAAAAAGCACGCAAAGCAAAACAAAAATATAAAGACTTGTATTGGGGAAAGAAGTGCGATGCATGCGCGCTGCTTTCGTTCTCGCATAACTAACGACGATCCAAACTAATGAACTGCTAATCATTTACAGCCAAGCAGCCAAGGGTTAGATACCCGCAGGTGAGAGAGTCAATCATACGAGACGTAGAAAGAACTTGCCTCGTTGGCGAACAACCAAATGAATTAACCATTTCGTAAAACTTATTACGCAAATCGATGCAAAATGTGCCATTTAACCTTGTGACGCAATGTCACGTTACTTGAAGCGCTCCACGCTCCTCTGTGTGCGCCGTTCCATCCGTTCCATCCGTAGGGAAGCTTCGATTTCCTCTAAATGTACACTTTTTTCGGTACATAACATCGAAACGCAACCACGACGACGTTCGCGTGAAGAGATCGACGTAAATGAGCTATTATTTGTTGTGGTCAATTGTCGGGCATGCTTCACCGTGGAGCAGACTAGAAGAGAGGACCGTAACGAAACGGAGATACGTTCTTTGCGCGAGATCGCACCTACCCGCTCTACGACACATTGCGCAGGTTGGTTGCATACGATCCTGGTGCTTCCTGGAGAGCGGGAGTGGCACAAAAAACGGTCAGACGTTAGCTGCAAACAAGTAGCGAAACGAAAGAAAAAAAACCCCTACCGGGTGGGTTGGAGGAAAAATTGAATGAGCTCTTCAAACAGGTCCCCCCCCCCCTCCCTCTCTCCCTGTTTTGTGACGCTGTGCGCGTACTTCACGACCAGTCAGATCGGATGCGTCGCGGGAAGGCAAATGTTACGTACCAAATCAGCATCCCAAAGTCAAGAAGAGAACGACAAGAGACACGGATGCCGTTCGATGCTGGAAGGAGGAAGGGCTCGGGTAGCATGGTGCAAAATCAAATAATCGTCGTTCATCGGTGCCCCATGTGTGTGTGTGTGGGTCTCTTTTCCGTGTTCCGTGCGTCATTCGCGATCGGAGCGGAAAGCAACCAATCAAGTACACCTGGCGATGTAGACATTACTTTTTTTTTGTTACCTTATCAAACCCCAATGTTGCCAATGATCGTTCGATCTGTGCAGACATACAAATCCGTCTGGTGGACACAGGCAACAAAAAAAAAAGGTCGGCATGACCATTCGGAGTATCTCTCGCGACTAACAGGTTTTCCAACGTTTGACCATAGCTTTGCTTTTTTTTTGAGACAGGCAATTATTCTCACTCGCTTACTTACCAGCATCAATGATCGCTTCGTGCGTACACTCCAGCAGCATGCGCAGCTGAGGATCCATGCATTCCGCCTGCTTCTGGTGGATTTTGAAGAACTCCGCGTCGAGACTTTGCAGATCCTGGTCCTTAATCTTGCCGATGCGCGTCGGCAGATCGTACAGGCCGGCGGGCCAGCGGCGATCGTCGTCGTTCACCATGTCCACGCCCTCCAGCAGGTTGCGCTTGAACTCGTCGATGTTGGAGCTCTCGGGCAACCGGCCCGAGAAGCCTGTGATGCAGATGTCGGTATGGCGGGCCGGTGGCCGACGTGATGGCCACCCCCCACACCAACGTCGTAGTGTCCCCCGGTCAGGTCCAGGGGGACACCGCGGCGGGTGTCAGTAGCGGTCACTTCCTCGAACCGGGCCGGCATTGTCGTGCTGCTTTGGTTGCGTCGTTGTTTTCGTCTGTTCGAACGTTTTCCTCGCGAAGGAATGGCGGCGCTTCCGCTTTAGCTGGGGGCACACGGGCAGAGCGGGGTGCTGAGAGTTGTGTTGCTTACTTGCTTCCCGGAGCTGTGGGAAGGACCTCTAACTCACTGACGTACGAACCGAAGCCTGCGGTGAAAACGAAAGCCAAGCATAGAAACGGCCATTAATGATTGGAGTCATCTTCAAAGGTTTCGTTCGGGGGGGGTGGAGAGAAAATAAATCGCAATTAGATGGACGACAAAACACGCAACCGAATCCTTAAAAAAATCCTACTAACGCACCAGAGAAATAATCGAAAAGAAACCTTTGCAATCCCTGCATCATATCTTTGCTGTGTTACTTACTGTCGCTGACGGAATGTATAATGTTTACGATTGTCATCATATCGTCTGTCTGGACGACACGTGCCACGAGAGTTTGGATTTAATTCGATTAAACCAATTCAATGTCGACAAGATTACGACGACCATACGAGATATCAGGAAAAAGCCTATTTTTTATCGAACCTACAACAAAGAAAACTCATTTAACACCTTCTATGGTGAATATGTGATCCGGCTGAGTGATAAGATACAGGAAGGAAAGTCGCAAATGAGCGTCATTATCACAGATAAAACGCCAACAGCTAAACAAAAAATGACCAAACAAGTCAAAATCCAATAATAGCATCACGCCGGGAGCTCAAACGTGGCTGGCGATAAGAGCTACTAACCGATAGGAGGTCATTATCAGCTCATCGATACCCTCCTTCCCTTCCTTTGTGGGATATATATTCTATCTTAGTAACAGCACAAATAAAGCTGTATTTAAACATTACACGAAAGGGGACAAAAAGTAAAGCTTGAATTGCTTACGTCGAATGATCAAGCACGCTTCGAATATTTTGTGCTGAGTTCGTTCGTTTCTACTGACTGAGAATTGACGTAAGAGAAAACGATGAGAAATGAGCTGAATGACATAGTGCGTCACACGCATGTACGGTAGAGCGAGTTACTTCAAGTGCTTTCGGGATTCGTAAGACTTACCAGAACACATTTAAAGGTAAAACGTTCGATAGTACTAACGCTTTCAGCTATCGCAGAATAGTTTACAGAAAGCAATGCCTACTACAGCTACCTCGTCACCTGAAGTGGAGATTTTTTACCGTCGCATGTTACTGTCTCGTGTCGAATCACCTGGGAAGACTCGTGGGGGAAAAGTGGGTGCCCAGCAAACATGATGTTTTGGCAAACGCCAATGTTTATGTTTCGCCGAAATCAACCGACGACAACAAAAACAACAGCATAACGCAACGGAAAAAGATCATTCGAGACCTATTTCATCTCGCTGATGTAACTGGCAGTGCCTACTACTGGTGCCTCTCGCTTGTATATTGTTGAAAAAAAAACCACATGGCACGTAGTAAAAGTCTGAAAGCACCGAGCCGGAGCACAACAAAACCAACAAAAGATGAACCGAAGTTGAAGAAAGTAGCGACGGTGAAGGTTTGCATCTCGAACGATCTCGCTTCTTCGGTCGCTCTGCTTTCTGGACATTGAGGTTTGGTGTTGGTTGGTGTTGACGAGGGAAAAATTCGCTCAATCGTATAAATCATCAACGGCAAAATGTGCATCGGTGTGTCTCACCGAGCGCAACAGCAAGCCGCAAGGTGCGACCTGAATAAGGTGCGCATAAAAATTGCAAAACCTCGCCGACCATCCTCGTATTAGCCACCGGCGAGTTTATGCTGCGCGAAGATGACCAACAGGGCGAGCCGAAAAAATAGTTTGCCACCAGGTTGCCGCCACCAGCGTAAGATGGAAAACAAAAACAAAGTACCAAAATACACCCCACTACATTTTGCGCCCCACCGAGAGATCAGGCGATGTAAGAGTGGCGAAACTGCGGCGAAGGAGAGGGAAGAAAAAACCCATCACCCCATCGGGTGATCATGACCGACCAATACGCGATCGTCGCATGCAGTGATAAAAACTGCGAAACACGATCCAAGCAAAAAAGCTCCATTTTTTTTGTGAACTTCATTCACGCTCACAATGGGGTAAGAATGATCGAGCTTCAACAAAGATCACTCGCTCGAAGGTAGGAAGGACCTTGCGAAGACGATTGTGCTCTGTTCGGCGATCTACACAAAAGCAGCATCATTCTACGATTCGACCTGGCACGGTCGCACTGCTGCCCATCCGGGAGATTCTATTGTACGCTCATTAAGATGAATCTAACGAGCGAGCGTCATATATCGCACGTCTCTAATCAGGGGAAGGACACTTCAAGCCCGAGCGACAGCAACGAAGTCAGATTGGAGCTTATCACGGACTAAAAACTATGCCAAAAAGTGTGCCCAGACTCCTCCTAAATCTGGCTAGAATAACTGTCAGAATTCCAAGAGATCCTTCCGTTTCCGTTGACACATTATTTATGTATCGCCCATTAACGTCCATCTGTGAAGAGAGGATGCCTTGCGATCGCACCCCATACTCTTCTCCCCCCAGAGGTGTCAGTAGGTATTTACACAACCGACCATGGAAAATGAACCAGCATCACGGTTTGCCAACGATAATCGCCACAACAGATGGGTTGAAGCGGGGCGGCGAAGGGATGTGTTTAATGTTTTTGTCCGTTCAAGTTCATGTTTACACTTCCGACTACTTCAGCACACGCCATCACAACGAGGACCGGGTGCATGCGGGAGGGCTGCAAAAACTGCACACGACAACGTGCAATTGCACGTTTTTTCTCCTCCTTTTACTTCCCTTCCACCCCGCATCAGTTACGCTTGAAAAAGGAAAATGTTAACACATA
>JXXA01015797.1:0-16427 GCA_000956255.1 Anopheles punctulatus
GCCTGCTACTCCTACACGAAACGACCGTCATATAATGGGCAAAAAGCAAGGGTACAAAGCAGACAAAGAACAAACTCTGTGCCTGTTTTTGGGAAACCTAGAAAGGCAGTGCGGAGGGCGGCTGGTCGTTTAGGGCGATGGCGCTGTAAGAACAGAAAGTGTTCGACAACACGCGCAGTTTTCTGCTCTTCCTGGCGAAGACGCTCGCTTTCCCGGGCCTGTTATCGGGCGCGTGAAGAAAGTGAAGATGCGTGAACGAGTGAAAACTTGTCCTGCCAATTATAAATTCCACGAACCGGGCGGGACAGAAGTTTACCCACCTCACCTGAATGTTTACCGTAAGCGCTTTATCTTATTTCAGTAAACTCTTTTTTTGCGCAGCAATCGTCAGAGTTCGTTGAAACGAGATGTAGAAAAACACCGACAACTTTTGTCGCACTGACGCGCCAGAAAGAGCGAGCGAAGTTTGTCGTTCGCCGTATTCAATTTGATGCTTTGAATCTGTCAAATACTCGTCCAAAAACAGATTTAATTGGATTAATGTAGAGTAGTTTGTTAGTATGCTCGGTTAGGCGTTAATGCGAGATTTGCTTGGCAAATCGTTGCTTCCAGTCGGAGAAAAGGCAACTGGCCTATAATTGTCTTAACGTCTTCGAGTGGCATAGAAAAAAAAACAAACAAATTACGAGCAAAAAATAGCTCTCCAAGAAGTGAACCAAAAGCCTCTAGAAAAAAAAAAAACAATAACCGGGAACTCCAAGAACGTCTCCGTCCGGGTTTTTTTCCACACACTAATGCTTGCCGTTTCACCACCGTGTGTATGTTGCGTAACAGCCTTGCCGGCCGTCGCAAGCTGTCAAGAAAATGAACAACCCATACGCCACACGAAACACTTGTTATTATGCATTCGAGCAGGCCATTGCGCGTACTAGGTTGGTAGGTGGTGTTCACTGTGGGTGAGCTTAATGCATCGGGCTCTTCCGGACGGTAGGACCGAAGGGGAACATTTCTTTGCGTGTCCATCCACATTGCCAATCGTTCCTTAGTTGGATTAGTTTCGTTCGCTGCTATGACCCTCGCCTGGGACGGATCATTACCCTTGCAAATGAGTCTGGATGGGCGCACTTGGGCCCCGTAATGGTTCATATGTAACACATTCCTGGTGGAGCATGTACTTGGCTCTCCTTGAGAGCCGCCCGAGAGCGAAAAATTTCATGCAGATTTAAGCATTAGCTATCTAACTCCAAGCAGAAGCATTTATCGCGAATCTTCCCATCGTGAGCATCGTAAAACACGTCGGATGCAAGCTTTCAAAGCAATCTTTCTCGCTAGACTCATCAGACATCGCCAGTAATGGCTGTCAAATGTACAAAATGTTGGAGCAATCTGCCGTGCACGTACGAACACAAAGCCACCGTGGATGTGACACACAAAGGAGTCATTACACCCGGTTCTATTTCTTCACTCGCAGATCCTTCTTTCTTATCGCGATCCGCCTTGCTCTCGCCATCCTGCCCGCCCGTGAGATAGCAAAAATGTAGATCTTACTTAAAATGTAAAATTATACCATGTGAGAAGGGAGTTCCGAGCGAGCACATACGTGACGGTGTTGCGAGCAGATAGAATGACGACGACGGCATGCGGCAAACCGCACTTTGTGCAAATCCGCACCGAGTAAATGGTGCAGGTAAGCGCAGAGCAGACGGTGTGTGTAAAAAAGGGTACCAATAAATAGCCTCGCTTAAAATGGATGGTACCATTTCGGCGCGTTTCACCACCGATTTTCCCGATGGCTTCAAACCTGATCTCCTTGGGCTAGCGGTGCCGGGGATGTGTTTTCCCGCAGGGCGTACACATCGAGCGATGATGGAAAAATGAGGGGTTCGGTGTATCGTCCTGGAAACCTTCGTTGCTCTCCGTGCACCGTGCGAGTGGAGTTTCCCTAATAGAATATTGAGCGAAACAACCTCCAAATCATAAGCCCCTGTCGCTTCCAGCGTTGCAGGGAAGGAAGCACTACACTTAAAGCCATTACACGGGCATGCGTTGCCGACCGGAACGATAAGGGTGGATGCTGCCAAATATGGACGCATTCGGAAGAACTTTCGCCATGTTTCGGGTTCGCCGTGAAGGACCATGTGCCCGGGAAAAAAAGCGCATGACGATGATGATTGTTGGACCTAATAAATGGCGCACAAATGGGAGGCTCCCATCCCGTAGTAAATTATTCGAACACTCGCCTCCATGGAAGCTTCTCGAGAAGTGTGACTATGCTAGCAGTGTTCGGAAGGCGAACCGAACAAACCGTGCCGTTCGGTGAGGTTATCCACCTCGGAGCGAAAATTATCATTCGTATTCCTTTGCAAGGGTGGCTCCAAATGCAAGAGTGAAACGCGCGTCGTCTCTATTGTTGAGCGGTGTATTGTTTTCATTTTCCTTTTTTGACAAGAAAATCGTGATCCATGGGATGCTTTTCTGTTCGGGATGAAAAAAGCGTTTCATAAGACTAATGAAGTATGATGTATGATGGGATGGCAAAGGAGCCTTTTGTCCCGAAAACGAACCATCCTCGGGAAGGATGTTGCCTCGGAAAGGTTAACTTTATTGTTTATGTGACGGAACAGATACCGCCATCTCGCGAAAGGACCCTTCCTAAGGCCGCCAATGCTTTGTGGCGAATGATAATAATCCACCAACGCGGTGGTACGGTGGCGATGAGAAGAAATATTTCAACCTGGCGCTGTTTATCTAGCTTGTTTGGATTACTTTTCTTTGCGTTCGAGGTTTTGATTCGTTAACGCTCGCGATTCGATAACACGCAACTGTGTCCGTGAGTATTCTGCGGACCAAAAGTCACCGGGATTCTTTATCCACCAACCAAGGGAATGCGTGTCGCGGCTTTAGCCTTGGGCACTGGCAGAAAAGCGTTGAATCAATAGGAAAATCATAACTTGCGCCTCTCCGCTCTTTGCTGCCAAAAAAAAAAAGCAAACACAGGCTTCTTCTGCTACCAAAAGAGGCACGGAATGGGAAAAAGTCCAACCGGGGGACGTATTATTGATTCGATGAAGTGAAAATACATCAAGGAGCACTCGGTCGTTTGTCGAAATGTCAAAGACCTTTCCAGTTCCTTTTTCTTTTTTAGGGAGGGTGGCTTCCCGTAGCAAACTCCGCGTGCGTTCGACAGACGCCGTCTTCTCGGTCGGCCTTCTTACGCCTGGGCGTCAATAGAAGCTTTAATTTGTTCCTTTTCGATATGAAAAGTAATAAATAAGGGCGGCACTTCCTTCCGACAGCCTGCAGGAGACGGTTTTTACGACTGCCCCGAAGGACTGAGCTCTGGTTGCCAAAGCTGCAGTCGGCACTTCTTCGGTAGTGATGAATTTTGAACCAATCGATAGCCAACGGATTGTGCCAGGGAAGAAAAGGCGTTCAGAAACATACCACGCTTCAACGTCGACTAATCCGCTGGTACGGAGGTTGGGGAAAAAAAATATTGCAACATTTGTTTGCTCTGGTCCATCATCGTGCAGGCAGGGGCAGGACTTTACGTAAAACCCCAAGCACACAAAACGCGTCCTGTGCCCATCTTTCACTGTCCAATATTCATGCTGAGCGTAGACGAGCACAATATTCCGGCCCGAATTTAACATCCCCCACAGATCGTCCGCATACGCATTGGGGTTGAAAATGACGCCCTTCTGTTGCCACCGCCTCCATTAAACCGGAGCACCACCTCCCAGAGGAACGATAAGCGAAGAACAGCGTCCGCACTTCCGAGATGGGGACCGAGGGACGGTCGGTTTGGGCTTGAATTGTTTTTATGGTTTAAAGTTATTTTTATGCAGCCAGTACCGGCGTTCCGAATAGGGATTTGATGCCAGCCGAGATGGGGAATAAATAACATGGAAAAGTTTTCTCCATCGCAAGTAAAAAAAAAAATTGAACGGGGCGGATGCTGATGAACCGGCTACTCCCTGCTGCCTTGGTTTGCTTGCGTCATGCGGATGCGGAAAAAAAGGGGGCCGCAATGGAATTTCGCGCGAGCCTTGAATATTCTTATCATTAGCTGTAGACGACGCTGTTGCTACCGACCGACCGGTATCTGGACGGGCTTTGCGAGAGCAATATTCAATTCCGCACGCTCCGCGATGCAGATGGATGACGGTGCGTCTCGGGCATGACGGTTTCGAGCAGTAAGTGAATACGTGCCGTTTTTTTTTCTTCTGCACGCCGAAAGTGGCACGAATGCGGCGGACTTTCTTGTACAAAGAACCACCAACGCAAAGCTCTTTAAATAAGCAACGTCTGATCGCAATGACACGGAGCGGTAGCGGGCGAACATTAATGAGAACCTTCCGGCTCGCTTCCCAAATCCGTCCCCGGGCAGCGTGAATTCCGATTTTCTTAACTTTTAATTGCGCCAGTCATTAGGAGATAAAGTTGCTGGTTTTCTTGAAGATGGGTCGAGCGTCTTTGCGCGGGATGTACCGAAAACCATTAGGGAGGGCGTTGAAGTGGCCATATCCTTGGTGCGTCGAATGACCCGCCGAACATGGTCGTATCCTTTTTGTTTCTTTGAAATTCTTCACGTGAAAAGCAAATGTTTCTACGAACGTTTCGGTGATGCATACCTAAAACGAGATAAAACGAAAGATACGGATTAGTTAAAGAATTCTTAAATTTATAAATTATTCAAATATTCTAGTACAGATGAGTGCAGACAAGTCAGTAGAGTTGTCGTAAAATTGCGTTTTGCCATCACGTTCTCTATTCAACCCGATAAACTTGAGACATGCTCAACCCATACACTCCATTAAACAGAACAAGAGTCATCACTTTATTTTACGCTCACTGCATATTCAGTAAGTCGCCCAATTCCTCCACGCCGTCAGCAGACACTGGAGGTGATAACAAAATACAACACAATTTTCAGCTCGATTAAACGCACCTCTTATCGCTTTTCGATTTCAAGTTCATTTGTGGACCTAAAATTCTACCTCCTACCAACCTATGCGCAGCTACCAACACTAATTGCTACCAAGGTCTGGTGTCAAGACTTTTCGCTCCGGCCGGAAGTACGGATTTGTATGCATTCGAGCTGTTTCTGCACGGTGCAGCATGCATAAGTTGAAAATACAAACGAAATGGGTTGTGCATAAGCTATTAGATGCTGGAAATACCATCGTCCGAACCGTTTCGAAGAGATATCCTGTGGAGCGATCCTGTGTCGTGGCTAATTGCTGTCAAGGCGTCGTTGTCCGTTCTTCCAACCGTGCCAAGCCGGTATGGAACACACAGGACGCCAGGACCGACGATTCTTGTATTTCGCATGCATAAATTGTTGTCCATCAGATCCAAATATTTGTAGTTTTGCCGACGGAGCCAACCACCCCCAGTCCCGGGGTGTGTGGTTGCTGGACGTTGGGTACACTTGACATTTTCATAACGCCATCGTGGCCAGCCTGAAGTGACATGGGAGATTTGCATTTCCACAACCCGCCGAAGCCCACTTGTGTCGAGTGGCGTTTGTTTTTCTGGCCAATCATTTTGGGATCAGATCAGAATTCAAGATTTATGTTCGATGCTCGGGAACTTCGAACCCATTTCGGGCCATGTCTGGCTTGCATAACTAAATACAGCCCTCCGGAAAGCACAAACGAAAACAGAAAAATAAAACACCAAAACCTAAGACGACCTCGAGGACGTCTGGGCTTTGGAGGTATCATCTCCCGAAAGTTTTTAAGAGTCCCGTGTAGGATCACGGTCGCAGCGGGATCGATGTTCGTGCGCGATCTGGGTGGTCTTTGGACGGCTTCTCGACTGGAAGCGCCCGACCATATCCAGGAATCGATGTTAATGATGATGAAGCTGACGATGATGATGATGTGGATATGGTGGAAGATTACACAGTGAAGCTTAAGCTGGTGCGTGTGTATCACGTCGTCTTCGGAGGCATTCCCTGCATTGCCCGGATTGGTTCTCGAGCAACAGAGGACAACCTTTCTCGTGTTGTTTCGCCCGGAATGCGTGCTGGATGAATTGAATTATGGAGGTGATGTTGTTGGCTCCGAACAAGATAATTACCTTCCGGACGAGGATGAACCGCTTAAAGCGTACGACGCTTGACCGCTAATTCTTCGATAGAAATGCGTGCTCCCGAAATTATCTGACGACGGTATCGACCGCCAATGTATCAGATTTCCTATCCATTTATCAGGTGTCGTGAATGGTACCATTCATGGGCACGCGGAGATGCGTGTGTGTTGTGTCCAGAGAAGCAAGGATCGGACAAAGATATCCTGTCTCAGCAGTTTGAAGAGATAATAGATTTTAATGATTCAGCGCATTGACGAATGTCTTGACAGGCTGGGGCAGGAATGGATTCCCATTTTGTACGAGTGTGTCAATACAATACCGTAGTTAAAGTTACTTCAACTACACGATATGATTTATGACTTCAGCCATTCCATCAAGCCATTCTTCAATAAGAGCACTTAAATAGCCCATATTTAAATGTGTAGTAGATCATGAAAAAGCAGAAACCCTGCGGCATAGCTTATTGCTGGGACAGACAATTTTCAATAAATATGCAGCCAGAATTTGCGATCATAAAAACGAATGCTCAGCCAGCAAGTGGCCCGCATCGAAAGCAGACGTAAACGGTCCATCTCCGCCCAGACGCGTTCGCCATATTTCACGTTGTTTACGTTCAATTTTTTATTGGTTTCTTCCAAGTGTTTGTCTCTTGCAGCAGCAAAACAACAATTAATCATGTACCACTCGGGTCGCACGAAATGGACGTGAGCCGGATGCAAGCGATGCTGCTAAACCAATCTTCACCGGACCAGCAGCTACAGGCCCAGCGCAAAAAAAGGACAAGCTACGAGAGCTGAGCCAGAAGCGACCATCTCTAAATCTTTACCGATGATATCCTTCTTTTTTGCGTTTCCTTTTTCTTATCCCTCCACATATCAAAGGCTACTGGTTCGGTGTTGGTAATGGAGAGGAATTTGTTTCGATCTCTGCATACGAAATTCCCTTTTTTTCATCCGGTCCAGCGGGAGTTCTTCCGAGCTCATCACATGTGGAAAGGTTTTGCGTTCTGCTCTGGTGTTTTGATAGCACTGGCGTAAAATTGCATCAGGAACCTTTGCCACCGGAAGGACCTGCCCACCGGTGTGCTTTTGTTTCTTCCCATGCCCTCCCGTACGGGAAGAAATGGTCGTAAAGAATGCAAAGCAAGAGCAATTTGATCCACCTTCCAGCCCTCTGCCATTAAAATGTCACTGCATGTCCGGTTCCGGCGGTGGGTACGGTGCATCCTGAAGCGCAGACCTGCATCTTAAAATCATACCCCCGTACCACACAGGACACACAAAGGATTCGAAAGTAAAACAACACAACAAGCAAGGGCACAAGTGCGACAGGGGGCAGGAAAAAAAACATGTGTCCAGCGGGTGGGAAAATGGTTTCATTTGATGAAAAATAAATGCACGAAAACTATCCCGGGTCCAGAAGACCTCCAGGAGCGTCTCCTGGGAAGACTTCTCTTCGTAAAGCTGGGAAGGAAAAACAATAAAATGGTCTAATTAATTGTGTCTCCCTGATTGGGCTGTGGGAATAGATCCTTGATACGCATCAGGATCAGAAACCAGAGCACCGACGACAGGACATTCAAAGTGCATCCTTTCCCATCTGGGTACAAGATTTTGAAGATAACGAGGCAAAAAAAAAAAATTACTCCTCCCCACATTTTTCCAGACAAAATAGGATCAGGAATCGTCCTCCATCGAGAGCCAGAAGGATAAAAAGGACATATCCATGCACGGTAGCAAGCCGTTGAATTACTTACTCGGGCTCGGGGGTACCCCGCGTGTCGATTGTTCCACTGGGAGCGTACCCTTGCCATTACTTTCGCCGATCAAACGACCTTCGTAGCAGACGGGATCGAACCGTTGGACCACGATGTACGCACGTACGAGGACACTAAATAGCCCTGCTAGCCGTGAGCCCACGGGCAAAGGATGCCGAGAAAAGGATCAACACCGAAACGACCCAAAATCAAAGGGATCATTCCGACAGTAAAATCTTATAAATTATTACGATCGCAATTTATGTGCTTGTGTGTGTGTGCGTTTACTCTTGAAAATCTCTTCCTCGGAGCGGAATCTCATTGGTTGCATTTCTGCGACCGGAGCAGGAAGAGAGATAGGAAGCGACAAGGAGAGGACGCCAGTTGGGTTCATAAAGCGCAACATATAACAAAAAAAGGATAAAACGAGAACAGGAAAATTTCCCTGGGCTTCGTTTAGGTTGATATATGGAAGGATTGATTTCCACCGCGCTGACGTCAATGAAGGAACTCACAAGACTTTTGCTTTCTAAAGTTACAATTTAAATTTTGTGTTAGAAAGAATCCTTCAATGTATTTCAAATTGTAACATAATTAGCGTGTTTAAGGTGTGACCTTATGTCTCACACGAATTGCATACTTTTAGGCGCAAGTGGTGCTATCAGCTACAAAATTTGTTTTTATACGAATAATATATGCATTTAGACCATATGAATGATAATTTATTCCGACAAATACCTCTACTCACAGTGACACACATTCCAAACCGAATCGTTTTGAGATAAAATCTTAGCTCTAGAGTTCATGTGCGTGCGTGAACATAGGTAATATCGGTTTCAACATTGGTTAATATTTGCATTTCCCTGCAGAATATCGCACGGCGACGGTTACACCCTTTGCACTTGGGAAGTGAACTAACGACAACGATTTTAGCGCGAAATAAAAAACAGGAATCGAAAAGCGGAAGTATTTTTACCCTTCGGTTTGCTTGCCGGTGGAAGCTTTCGCAGTTGCACGGTATGTTTGAGTTCAGTATTTCGTTAAACACATTCATCGCCATCCATAGAGACATCGTGATACATAAAACCCACTGGCAGCGAGCCTACACTGTTGACAGCCACATCCATGACGACAGCGCATTTCTATACCGATACTATTTATAGCGTAAAAATGTCAATATGTTGAAGCCCAAAGGAATCCCCAGGACAGCAAAATCGAGTGCGTAGGAAAACTTTTCCTATCGGGAGACGCAAAAAAAAGGAATGAAAAATCAATATACGACGCTACACGCTCCTTTCGAGATCGAAAAATAATTCCGGTAGGCGGATGTACTAAGCGTACAGATAAATTAGATCAAATATTGAACGAAACCGTACCAGGCAAGGACGAAGCTTCTTTTACGCTTGCTTTAAAGCAGCAATAGGTGAAACGAACCAAGAAAGAGCAGAGGAATCGAACCATTCGTTCAGCTTCTCTCTTCTGCAGCTTGAATGTGCCTACAGCAGCTCTAATCGGACGTAAAACTGCATTCGTTGGCGAAGCTTCGTTTCTCGCATTCTGCACGGTGGAAAAGAAAGAAACAAAATCCACCAATTATTGGTACACCATGGGCCGTGTCCTTTTTTTTTTCTATGCACTCGTGCAAAAGGTAGCGAAGAAGGAAGAATTGTTTGGTTTCGGGACCTTCTTTTTCTTTTTTTAAAAAAGCACATTTCTCTACCCACGACCTTCACGAGACGAAAGCGTTTGAAGATAAAGAAATTTGACGGATTCTCTGCTTGCTTTTGATCTCTTTTATTTCCTTTTTTTGACTGATAGAATTATGGGACACGAGGGGACTTGTTACAGGGACACTCAGTGTTTGAATTTTGTTTACTCTGTTATGTTGAAAGCTTACTGCCGAGATTTGCGATTAAACTTTTTTAGGGATATTTTTTCAAACCAGGGTTTAAAAATAGTTAAGGATCGGAAGGTTGCATGGAATTCATGCTAATGCGGATGGGGAAATGAATCGGCAAAATAACATAGATCTTAAAAATGATCCTGAAATGGGAATGGAGTGTTGGTTTGTTACATCCTTCTCACAAACAAAAAAAAACAAAGTGAAAATAATTAATTCTTCATGAGTGTTCCATGCAAAACACGCTGGAACTATGCATTTCCCATGAACAAAACGTATGATAATTGAGCATTAATTTAAGGATTCCTGGAAACGGATGACAGGTAGCGACTCCGTTCCGTTGCTTAAATCAACACCCAGAAACCAATCGGTAGCACTGAGTCGTTCGTCGGCTAGAATTTCCCATCATCACGCGCAGGATCAAATTAAACACCAAAGGAAATTATCCGTTTTGCCGCCAGCCACTTCTAAACGCGCCCAATTTTAACGCACAGGACATGCTTATTAGAGCCAAGTGGGCTCCGTGTCCGTGCTACTCGATTCGTTTATGGTCCGCGGGCAGCATTTGATAGGCATGGTGTTCTTCTTGAGAAGAGCGCGCGTACTGTTTACACCTTCGTTTATTTTTTTCGATTTGAAGCTACTCGTATTTCAAACACCGTTTGCCGACACGCTTGAGGCAGTGTGTCTCTCACCGAGCGTGGATTTGTTTGCGGAGATGGTGCGTACCACTTCAGGGACCAATATTTGTAAAAGGAATTTAGTCAACGGAATGTTCCACGTGGCAGAATGTACCACGTGATTTTATTTTCAAAATCTCGCTGACAAACATTGACATGTTTCGGGAAAAGGGTTGCAAATGTAGCCACCATAAGGATAAGCATGAAGGGCCATCTTTAGCGTAAAGGAAGCCCGAAAACGTGTGGTGGAAGACATCGTATCGGAAGATCGAACGTTTGGGCCACATTCGGGCACGGTTGAAAGATCTCCAAGCAGGAAGCCTTCACAACGAAAATCCCGACGAAGCAGGAGAAACGAAAAATCGGTAGCAGCTGCCGTCGCGTTTTGGATCATCTGTTGCTTTCAAAATGCATTCCTTCACAGTCACCCGCAGGCAAAGCTTAGTGTTTTTTTTTCTTGTCATGGTGTATTGGGTTTTTGTTTTGCTGGGCTTCGCCTTCACTCACACAGTCCTTCTCGAAACATCTTCCAAGAGATGCGTTTTGTAGACTATCGAAAAAGAAACCCAATAGAACTGCAGGATTCCAAGTGATGTTTTTGTTAGGATAAAGGATAACACTCTCTTGATGATAGGACGGAAAAAACGGAAAAATCAGTACCATATGTGTGCACTGTTTTGAGAGAGATAGATTAAGTCCATAAATTAATCACGAACTGGTTAGAGCCAGATGTTAGGTTAAAAAATAATGGCTTGCTGTATTTGCTGCAAAAAATTGACTTAATTTATTTATTCTAATTTATAGCTTATTACATTGTATTTAGGTAGTACTCGACCGACGTTGAACATTATGAAATGTAGAAATGAAAAATATGTTAAAATTTGAAGTTTTTTTACAAATTAATAAATCGATGTATTTGTCGATGCAATTGTAAGTTTTGAGCAAATTATTAAATTAGTTACATTACATGGAAAACAAAGAAGCACCGCACAGGAGATTTCGTCGAAAATATATGATAACAAACATCGAGGATTGCCTTAAGCTTAATTAAAGCTGTAAGACTTTGATGAAGCAATCATTTTTTTCTGTAGTATTTGCACTGCCATTTCAATAAACCAACAACGGAACGCAAACTCAAACAGCTCCAGCGAAGCATCACCGTAATGCTACTTTAAATGTCGCTCGAATTTCCTTACATCGTCCAAATTACGATGCATTGAACGAAAAAACAAAAAACAAACGCGGTCGCGTACTGAAGCAGTGCTGCAAATAGAGACTGGCTTCAGCCCAACAAGCGTGAAGCTTATGCGAAAAGCGGCTTTTGCCCATTTGTCGAGCGGTGGTGGTTTATCCATCCGGATTATTGCTCAACGCTGGAACGGATTCAGGAAATGCATAAGGAATAGAGCGGTGAGAATGATGACAAAAAAATCTATTTACTGTCGATGCATCGAAGCTACTTGGTGCAAAGGAATGAATAGCAACACGAACCGATACGTTTTTTCAATTTTAGGTTTTTTGCTCTTTTATTCGATAGATTTACTTGTCAGGTTTATTACATTGTCACTAGAAAAAGGCTTCTCCTCCACACTGTAGGAATATGATTGCCTTCTGTAACATAAACTACAAAAAAAAAACGAATTCAATCTCGAGCTTCGATAAAACGAACGAAAATCCTTTCTACACATCAAAGCTCAAAACTCAACCACAAACCGTCCCGGATCTCACCGATTGTAGTCGGTAAGATTGGTTTGTGCTTTCCCGCTTATTGCACGATAAACACACCTGCTCACTGGAAATCTGCGCAGTGAACAAACCAAAGGTCCCAGTTCCAGTCGAAACGCGAACCGGCTTTTGACTTTCGAGCACCTGCTGCTGGTGCTGTTGCTTCTGCTGCTCAGTTCAAAATGCAATCCCGTGCACTTACTTCCATCGTAAAAAGGCGCGAACAGGGAATGGGGAACGAAAATAAAGCCCAACTTTAAAACCGGGCAAACAAGCTCGCGTCGGAAATTCAATCGCAGCATCAGCGAGAAAGAAAAAAAAAGCAGCTTGTGCAGTGAGTACCGTCAAGGAGAGAAGACGAAAAAACAAAACCGCGATAAGAAAGTCCTGCAAAAGTGCATTTCAGTTCCTGGAGTAAACATGAACATGAACAAAAAAAAAGGTAAACAATTTTCACTGCTCCATGGAAGCGACGATCGTGTAACACCTGGCCGTTGTAACAAGGAAGAAATCAAAAGTAACCTCACCTCCGGGCTCGCGCAAACATGAGTATTAAAAACCTTTCGCGTATACGCGTGCTTGAAAACAAAAATGATAATTATGTAAGCGATCCTACCGTTGTGCCCACGATAGGAACGATCGGCAGGAACGCTTCTCCAGACGGGGCAGATGTTTTGGGAAAACCCGTTTCAGGCAGCAAGCAAAACAAGCCCGGCAAGTGAGCCATCCAACCATCATCGATGCGTCACACACCTGAAGCGATTTTTTGTTTTTGCAGGAAAGACGAGCCCTAATTTGTACGTCCTCCCTTTCATTGTGGCCATTTTTCGATCTCAAGGTGCGTCGCATTGTCTAAAACTTAAAAAAACGCAACATAATCCGATTCCAGTCACGATTAAGTTTTGAGAAAGGATTTTGAAGTTGTGTGTCCTCTGTTAACGTGGACGCCAGGTGACGAACGTAACCGAGCGAACGGGCTTGTGGGGACGACGGGTTTATGGGTTCCAAAAAGGACCCCCAGCGCTAAAGGATACCGGGGTGCTGGTACCAGGGTTCGATAGGCATATTTTATTCCGAGCTGGCGCTTGTATTCTTGCCCCTCTCTTTTTTTGTTTCCATTTACATCTCAAGGAAGGTGTTTCGGCCCGGGTTTGTTTCTTGTCCTCAAGGAGGGAGGTAAGGGTTATGCAAATGGTCTCAAACTTGATGTTCTCGAGCCTATCGACAACATCTGGTGAACGAACGGAGCGTGTTCGATTTCATCAACTTGGTGACGGTTGTTTATGAAATTTTAATTAAGTTCGAGGTCGTAAATATGGGACAGCGACTTTTGCGCGAGCAAGCGAGCCGAGCTTATGATTGATTCATTAATTATTGCCTCACATTTTGACGGAGTGTAAATTGAGCGTCCACGAACGAGGCTAGACGGTGTCGAGGTTAAAGTGGCTTATATCCAGAAAATTCAAAGCATGTACAGAAATAAAGAAAATAAATGCATTCTCAAATGCAATCGACTTAGTCGGGCTGATTTCCTTAAAACTGTTAGATTAGAGGTAAATTTAAACACAATATGTCATCAAGATTCAAATGGCACTATGTCATAAATATTGAAAAAGCCAGAGGCAAGTTGCGTAGTAGACGCGGTATTACTGCAAAACTTTTCACTGGTAAATATTTTTAAATGTAACTCGGAATAATGCTATCTGCACGAAAAAACTGTGACAAATAAGGAGATCGTCTCCAATTTTTATGGAATTATTAACCTTGGACAGATCTGTTCAGTGTAAATGAACGTGAATGTAAGATTAAAATTATAATTAAATCCCTCATCTCATCTTTGTTAACCAAAATAGGGCGTAAGAAAATATAGAACGTTAACAAAAATGTATAATAACAATAATTTTAAATATCCGTTTCATGGTGAATTTAGAATTTGGTGATATTTCAATTCGAAATTTCGGTATGCCTTATACCTGTCATGCTTGTTAATTTCAGAAAAATCAATCGTAAGAGAACAAAATAAAATCATCGAACTACACAATTTTTTCCTTAAGCGTTTTAAAATAATAAATCAACCATGCAACCGGTGCACCGGCCCGTAGTTGAAACAAATTTATACCCCACTTACATCGGCCCTTAACAAAACCCCCCAACCAAATAGGGGTGACATTTTAAAAGCTCTCCCGCAGCCGTGTGTTTCATCTGGTTTCATTTGCATATAAAATACCCGAAATAAAAGGTGACCGACACAAATAGCGTAGATTATTGTTCGCGTGAAGCCGCTACGGCCGGGTTGCGGCCCTCCTAATAATGCTGCTACTGCAGCGGCTGTGACTAATTGATCACAAACTATTTACACACGCACTTAGCGCTCGGTTGGAGCAGGAGCATCATCAACGAGAATTAACTCCATATCCGGATATCCGGTACTGCTGTGGTATTTTAAAGAAGACAAAAAAAAAGAATACAGTGCCCCATCGCTTCTGTGCCTTGCTCCGCTGCTGTGCTGAGCTTGCGATGAGATGAGGCTGCGATTTTTCACGTTTTTTTTCAGGTGATCCAAACCCCTAAAACGATTTAAAAAGGCTGTTCGCCCCACTGCAGAGCTAACGACGTGACGATGGCGCGACACTCGGCGCTCTAAAAAATTCGGTCCAAAAATCGGGTTTTATTAGAAGCAGCTGCTTTTCGTCCGGTCTGGCACTCCGCAGTGCGGCGGTTTGGCGTCAAAAGCGATTTAGTTTTTTATTTTAATTGCATCTCACGCACCACGAACGAGCAATCAAATCTTGTCTCCTTGATCGAGTGGAGGAATCGAGAAAAAAGCACCAAAATGAACAGGATATAATCGATCAAGGGTGGTATAAAAAAAAACGAACGTTTGGTCGAATAATGAAGTGTGGGTGCAGGACGCGAAGGCTCAGCGAGAATGTTAAGGACGAAAATGGAAGAGAAATGGAAAAGTACAACTGCAGCTGCTGCTTTCGTCGATAGAGTCCGCCAGAGGAAAAAAAACCTCCGATCAAAGGATCAGCTGAAACACACAGCGAAGAAGAGTGTGAAGAAGATTACTTACTTATTCAGGATGAACCTGTCAAGCCGAACGACAACGAGCCTGAGAAGGAGGAAAACTGTGAAGGAAACACAACACATAGACCTTTACGCTGGACCCCTGGATGCCCTGCAGGTCTGAGCCAAACAACAAAACAGCTTCTAAGCAGCAATCGGGACCTTCGGCCCGTCGTAGGAGTGTTCGGGAATGGAAACCGAACACGACGAAGGCGGAAACAAAGAACTGCTAACGAAAGTAATGTACAAAAAAAAAAAATTCCACCACAGGCGAGCCCGAACAGGCACACTTTTGTGGAAGATGAAGGCGCAAAGGACAGCCCAAAACGCAAAACGCCAGGTGTCGCCACTGAGGGCACCTCCAGGCTGGACACAGTTTATGGTCCTTTTTAACAACTTTTTTTTCGGTGCACAGCACGGTAAAACCATCTTCTGTTGGGTTGTGATTTTTTACGAGGATAATTTTTAATTTAAAATTTGCTATTTTTGGCTAAGAAGATATTTTTTTCGTTTTCATTAATGGTTTTGCTAAATTATTTATTTTTAGTTTCAAATAAACAAGTCCACATGTGGCAAAACCTTTCATTAACACCGCAGCAAACACCTCGAAGCATACAGCAAATGATGTACGCCTTTCGATTATGCAAACGATGTATTAGGAAGCTGACGAAATGGCAAAATTGACAGCCCGCGACCGATCAACCATGTGTCACACGTCATCATTTTCCACGCCGCCAAGTACCGGGGGGAAAAACATAATACACATCCCGTGAACATGATGCACTGCACCTTAAAGCCACCCCGAACGGAGAGGGAAACTAGTGGATAGAAACAGTGCAAATTATGTTTAATGACGTCCAATCAGCAGTTGATGATGGAGATGATGCCAACCGGGCGGCCCGTTTTGTTTTCCATTCGGGGAAGTGGACGCGTCCATTCTCGCGCAAAGCCTGGAGTTACCCGAGAGCAGAGCAGGTGAGCGTGCACACACTTTTCTAATGATGTACGCCGACCGGGTGAATGAGGTGGAGTCGTGCGCTTGACGGTGGATGCATCATCGGCTTTCGTGTGGCTCTTTTGTAAAAACCGGACACGTGGGACAGGTGCATTTCGGGGAGAAGATAAATGGCTTAAGCGTGTTATGATGAACATCGAATAATGGACTGCATTCGCCAGTACGGTGCCGTGAGGGTGCATG
>JXXA01015801.1:0-11362 GCA_000956255.1 Anopheles punctulatus
CCCATCTCGTTTAAAGGCACGCGCCCACGTGTGCGAAAATGGCATGTCTCGGTGGAAAACAAGCTCGCTCGAAAATGGCATGGAAAACACAACTCCATTATCGGTATCATTCAATACTTTGCAAATAATCCACTCCTACACTCTTTTTTTCTCTGGGTTAATGGTAGTGGTAGTGCTAAGTGTGGTGCAGAACTTTTGCTAAATACACCAACCTTGCGGTTCTTTACCAGCAGCACACGCTGGTTCTCCCGATAATGGAGCGAACTGTTGGCGACAGTCTTCAAACAGTGTGTTGGTTTGGTTGTCTACATTTTTCGTGCCTTTTGCGGCTCCCCTACTCCCACTGAGAATACTCTGAAAAGCCGGTCCAGTTTTGGAAATGTCCGGACCATCCGTCTCCAGTGATGCGGTAGGGATCGGGAAAATGGGTTGTTTGTTTACCTTTCCGTGCCCTCTACGCGCTATGTCATGTTGGATGGTAACTTTGACAATGGACCAAAATGGCTACTAACAGACAGGGGGAGCTACCATCACCTTCAAGACACCACACAAGAGCTAGAAAAACGTCGAATGGAACAAAGCAGGCGACACGTCGGGAGATGTGTATATGTGTCGGAGAGCGAGTGAAATGGAAAGAGTGAAAGAGAGAAAGCGCCAGAGTGAGAGGGCATCAAATATTTGTACATTTTTCTGCTACTTTGCGGTTCGTTTCCCATGTTACGGTTGGTGGAGGCTGGGAGGGGGTAGTGGGGAAGGGAGGTTCGATTGTGTGTCCTGTAGTCCTATTTCCCTTTGCTTGGCACCACATTTGCTTTCGATGCTGAACAGGAACGAACGAGCCCTCCGCACAGTGGACGAAATTTGATAATGCAAAAGAATGGAATTATTCGCGATTTTTTTAACGTACGTTTCACAAAAAGCGGCTAACTTGGATGTGGAAATCGATAGACAGGATGGCCACCAGGTTCCGGTATATGTTTGCATTGGGAGTATATGGACGTTGGAGGCTTGCCGCTTGCGAGAGTTATGCTGGAAATGGGTTCTTTTTCCGGCCAAAAGAAACACTGTTAGTAAAAGGCGTGTTTGGTGTGGTTTTTGAGACAGTGAAAAAGGTGTGTTCTGGGTTTTGCTGATGTAAATATTTGATATGGATGTACCTATGGATGTGCAAAAATAATGTCTATCGTAAAACCATTCAATGTGGTTTATTAATAATTGAAAGCGGTACAGAAATTGAATGATTAATCTTCAAGCAAACTGTTTGTATAAGAACTGCAAGCATGTTCCACTTTTTAAAGCATGGTTTGTTTAATATCACGTTTGCCACTGACCTTGCTCCGAAAATGGCTCGCATAAACTCTCTTTAATTATATGCATAATTTAAAAATTATTACTCGCCCCAGCGGTTGTTGGGACTGCTTTAAAATGGAATGATGTACACAGAGAATGTATCAAATGCCGATCCTTGTAGCGCACCGAAGTGCGAACCAGCAACCAAAATATTAAAGGGTGTTTTAATTAATTTCCTCACTTTAAACATCTTCAAGATGGGATGGAATGAAAATCAAACCCCAGAACGCAATGTCGTTGGCGTCGACGGTCGGTCTGTCTGTCGGTCGGTAAGTGGATGGAATAATGTGTTTTTTTCCCTCTTGGATCGCTGTGTTTCGTGCCATTTCTGCTGCTTTTCGTCCTTGCTTGTGTTCCTAGCATCGGAGAAAAAAAAACATACCCCTCGGCAGTGGCCCATTTTCGGAAGCGTCTGGCGTGGAGCGTAAGCGTATCGATTTTTATCCTCATTACCCTACGCGAGAAGGTGGCATGGTGGCGCAACGCACAGACGCACAGAGCTTCATTCACGACACGGGGTTATTTTTTCGTCCGTTTAAAGAAAAGTCGAAACCACCCTAGAGACTGCTGGGACGTGGAAAAATAAAGTCACACAAAAGTTAAATCGGGAAGGCAATGCAAAAAAAAGCACGAAAAGAAAAACTCCGACGCAAGTAAAGCGTTTGCTTTTTTGAGGTTTATTTTTAAATTTCCTTCTCGGAAGAAAGTGGGCGCGAAAAATGGCGCGAAACGCGAACAAAACATCCGACACTTTGTGACCTCTCACACAGCCGGCTCCCGGTGAACGTACCGAACGACCTGAAGCGTACAACTTCATCAGCTGATGGCTGCAATCATAAATTAAAATACATAAATACGTAGAGCGCAGAGGCAAATGGTGGAGAAGGCGAGAAACAACACACAAAAAACGACCGCCAGCACGACTTCTCGGAAGTGCGAAGAACGATACGAGCGGAAGAAAAATAAGAACAAAAGAAGAAAAAAAAACACGCAGCACGTCCGCCGCTTTCATCTCGCGACTTTTCCGCGAGTTTTCCATCCGCGAACGAACGGCTGCAGGGTGGGAGGGTTTCGGTTGGTGGAGCCGGCACTTTATGACCGGCACCAGTTCAAGGACGTCCGACGACGACGACGCCGACGTCGGAGTCCTGTGCTTTCACTCGCGGGCTTTTATGCATTGTTTACATCATTTGCATAGCGAAAGTGCCGCGACTTCACGGCCGCCGCTAGACCGCGCGCTGGTGGCGAAAGAAAACGGTGCAAGTGAAGGGTGTGAAAAAGAGCGGTTTTTATTTGCAAAGTTTAGTCGATTTTTCCTTTCTGCTGGTGGGTTGCCCGCCGACGAGGACAACGATGAGGACGACTTTCACCGGTTACGAGAACGTAGTAATCCACGGTGGAAAACGTAGAAAAGAGAAAGAGAACGAAAAAAAACAAACGGTTACTGGTGGTAGTTGGAAAATAAACGAAGCGACTTTAAAGGCTCGTTATTTCATTCAAGCGGCTGGCGAGAAATTTTAGGTTGATTTGTGTCACATCGATTGAAATTCTTTTTTAATTGAACACACAAAATAACTATTTCTCACTGCACGAAAAATTGTCAAACCATGGTACACGCTGCACACAGTCTTTACTTTCCAGGACGAAGCGAACCGTTCCGGCTGCACGCAACACTACTCCTCTCCATCCCATCCGGAAACTTCGAACGTGCAGGTTTGTGTCGTCCTGTGCAGCGAATATGATTCGTTGAAAATAAAATGAAGGATGCCTTCCCCTCCACACACATGCACGATAACGCACACATAAACGAGCACGTATGTCGGGAGGGGAAATTAGCGGCGGATTTAGAATTTCCCCTGCTGGTAAATAGAAACGGCATGGAAATTTCTTATTGGAAATGGTTAGTCGTAACGGCAGCGCCACACAGTGACGGGTGATGGTACTATAGTGGAAAAGAGGATTCAATTAAATAAAATGACCAATGTGATGTTACGTTACACTATTTTATGCGGTGTCGATGCTAGTAAGCTGCTACTTTAGTACGGTGATCACGAAACAAATTTAGCACAGAGAAGTATGTAAGACACAAATTATGCAAAAAAAATTGTTCATAATTAACAGGATTCATTGTGCGTACATAATATGTTGAATAAAAAGTTATTAATATTTTTACACATTTCTGTACCTTAATGTCCTTCTTGTCAATGCTTTTTACCGATATGTTTGAAAACAAAATTATGGCACCTGAAGCCACCACATTGAACACATTGAAATATGGCCTGAAGCCACCACATTGAACAGAGCTGGCTTTGATTTTCCGACATGCCCATTAGTTTAGGAGGAAGTTCAAACGAGTCACCGCAAGCGATTGATGTTGGCGGTGCGTTTTTAATGTTTTGCAAGTGGTTCGTTCAAAAACTATTGTGTAAGGCAACGGCGGATCATATGAGTGTGCTTGGATGAGAGGATATGCCATTTTCCATGCATCCGTGTAGTTGCCGCTGTTCCCCATCCTTCCATCCAGCGTGAGGTCTTTGTGAAGGGTTAATGTAGATGATTTAAGTCTCGCGATCAGGTGCTTTATTACGATTTTAATTTCACCTCCAACGCGGCGCTCGGCAACAATCCCAATGCAATATCGAAACAATGACACCAGAGGCGTGGGTGGCCATTGCCGAGATTTCCGGCGCAGTCTCGCAGCGGCCCAGCGCAGGAGCGCATAAATCATTTTTATGTTTCCAGCGGCCATCTCGCCTGCTAGGGGACGAATGTGGCCATTTGCGAAACGAGCGCGGCGGATTTACGGTACGAGACAAAGCAATCGGGTTCGGGCAAGCAACCGTGCTGAAGCAACCTCAACCGCAACCGGACCACTTATCAAAAATGTCGCCCGGAAGTGACAACCGAAAGGGTTGCCCGATACACCCGTGGGGTGCTGCAAATGGTGGACAGCGTACTTGGCGTGTATTGGATCATTAGGATTAGGTGCTCCACCGTTCACCCTCCCACGAAAGGAAACTGCTCGCCAAGGCCAAGGGTAGGAGTGGGATTCGTTTTGAATAAATTATGCGCCGCGGCAGATAGCTGGGGCGAAGCGGAGTCCAAAATAATCACCCACTCCGTGAAAATAAACGTACCTTGCTCGCTGGGGTTCGGAAGAGTTTGCGAAAATCGCACTGAAAGTGGTCAGGAACAAATCAACGCACTCATTTCCACACTCGTGCTTGAAGCGAACGTCGTGTGGCGCCATTTGTTTCCTGGCGAGGGTTTTGTTGTGTATATTGTTTTAGATACTCACTCCCGGGGAGAATGCGTCTTTTCAGGACCAAAGTATCTGTGCGTACGAGGTGCATTCATGTTGCGTTGTGCTAATGCTAGAAGTCTTGCTTTGCCTTTTCCACAAACCTGCAAGGGAAGCGGACCGAATGAGTCGTTCTTTAGTCAGTGGAGCATGCTGTTGAGTTATATGGAGTACGCGGCAAAAGGAAAGAGTAAGAGAGGAAGAAAGAATGAGCAGAAGGATATGTAATATATGAATATCCTCGTACGGACTGCGCCGGCTGAAAGAAGCGAGGGAAGGAGCATCCTGTGATTGTTTTAAAACTCACCGAGCAGCATCGAGATTAAGAGTTATTCTGGCATTGTTTCAGGCGGGGTAAGGGCAAAAAATCTTTCGTTCCGTTGAGCCGAGGTAGCTTATTATGGTAAGTGATGCAAACGCAACAAGGAATGGAAGTCGGTGGTAGAAAGATAGAATCGATTTTCTCTATATATATATGTACAAGTTATCCGTTGTTGTTTTCTTCTCATTCAAGACCAAGCTCCAGTAGAATCGATTAATCGCGGTTTCCGCTCGAATCACAACCCTTACAGATCGCAGGTCATATCCTTTCGTACCTTTTTATTGCGTTGTGTTTGTGTGTGCGAGTTTTTTCACTACTCACCAGGTAATCCGATACAAGACATGACCCGAACCGAGAAGATGCCCCTACCAGGCTGGAATCTTAGCCATCTTCATACGCATTCATTGCAGCGCAGGGGACAATGTGAGCGAAATTATATTGGAAAATTTTTCTCCCCATACTGGCTGGTACGCTCGCACGAAAAGAATGAGCCAATAATGGTTGTAATAAAAAACGACTCGCCTTCCGCGACTCTCCGTCCAGGCTCCAAAGCACCGGGTAGATGACGTTTGGTGGAGTTGGCAGAAAAATCCTTCAAGCAGGCCATGCACGAGAAGCGAACGATTCGAGGGAAAGGATTCTTTGTACGCGACGGTAGCAGGAGATGTAACTGCTAACAGAGTTGTAGAGCAGAGGCTCTCAACTTTTCTGCGTGCTTACAATGCATGCGTTTATATTCTGGAAATAGTGTTTAATATGAGTTTAATATGATTAATATGATGTTTATGTGGCTTTTTTATTCTTAGAAAGGCATATAGTTCGAAAATTGTTATTAATAAGCAGTACAATAAATGTTTATATAGATTTAAATTCAATCCCCTATGATGACTTCAAATCGAGCTGCTGGCAACACAAGGATAAACGTGGCACAATAACTGAGAAGCACTGCGTTATATCACAGCTTGAATGGCGTTCGGAAAGGTCTTTGTTGAAAGCAATGCTACATCCTGATATAAAGGAAAACTTACATGCAGCAAAAAGCGTTGTTCTTGCTTTTAGATTTTCGTTGCAGTTAGGAACGTTAAAAAACAAAATTCAAAACTATATCATCCCAACCTGCTTCAGGTAGAGCGCGTTTTCGGAACCTCCACCATTTGCGCCATAAATCAAAAGGTCCATTAAAAATCTGTCTACAAATTGAATCCGTCCAGCGCACGGCTGAACTGGCTGCTACGAATGCGCCCTAACGCTTCCGTCTGGTCAGTTCTACCTGCGGTTCGGCCCGACAACCCTTTCCGTGTCCCGCTCGATGACCCTAGCCGGCCGGCCGTCCAATGGCGTTCCGCGGCGGTGAAAATATGCAAATTAGCATCCCCGGCAAAGGGTCATCCCAAACTGTCTCAAATATTGTCGTTTCGGGAAGTTTTAATCTATTATTTATACGCACCGCGGCTCCCGTTACCCGGCGTCCGGTCAGCCCGTACCGGATGTTGCGTACCGCCGGGACACACGCGGAAAGGATTGCCACGGGGCAGGAAAGCTCTTGGGCACGCTCGCATATTTTTGAGACCGTTCTTCTTTTATCCTCATTCGGTGTGCTGAATGACGAAGCACACTTCCGAACGTACACAACATACCAAACAGGGCGCACGCGAAAGGGTCGAAGGGTTTAATTAAACCCCCTTTCGGTCCATGGCCGGTCACTTCGGAACAAACACACACACACATAGCGCGAGAGAAAACGTCCCTTTCCGGGTCGGTGTTCCGCGTTCACGTGAGTCCGCCTGCCTGAGTTTCCTCACGGTCACGGTTTCATTTTATTTTTAACCTAATGGTGGCTGCTGGTGCTGCCGTTCGCTTTTCGGGGTAGTTTTTAACCGGACCGTTCCGGTGCGCTGTCGCTGCCCACCGAAGGACACGCCACACAAAATGTCGCCCTAGCTCGCCCAGATCGGTTCGAGCGGGGTTTTGTACATGCGCTTTAGTGGCGCACGGACAGTTTTGTTTGTGTGTGATACGACGTGGACATGGAAGCCGTGCGTGGATTGCATGGTTCGTGGTGTAATTA
Organism: Anopheles punctulatus; assembly: GCA_000956255.1. Classification (NCBI taxonomy): domain Eukaryota; kingdom Metazoa; phylum Arthropoda; class Insecta; order Diptera; family Culicidae; genus Anopheles; species Anopheles punctulatus. The sequence continues at coordinate 7,042 of JXXA01015801.1, forward strand.
GAGAATGGTGGCGGTAGAGTAGGATAAAATTAAATTTGAGTTTGATTGAAATTGCACGCAGGCGAGAGCAATTAACACTGCCGAAAGTGGCGAAAGAAGTAGAACATGAATATGAGCCGTATCAAGGAAAATAATTTGAATACATTTTTGTGAAAAACCATTTGCATGGGGGAGAGGTTTTAAAGAATTATTGAAGGATGCAACATTGTGAACATCGTGGTAGGAAAAGAAAAGATTCGGTAGGAAATTCTGAACCGGGATAGAATAGTTTTTAATAAATAAAAACTAGGATTTTCCCTGCGAGGTTTTAACGATTTGGAATAAATGATGCTGATAGGTAAACTGAGTGACGGTTAACAAGTACTTTACTTTTTCATCACCGTAAACCGAACTTGATTAAAGTTCAAAAACAGATGTATGTATTAACTTAATCGACAGCTTTCATTTAATAATCTACTTTTGAAATATATGAAATTCAAATTCATTCTAATGCTTTGGAGATACTTTCACCAAATAAGTACGATTAAAAAAAACACACACTTGGTTAACCTTCCTAATGGACACAACATACTGGCCCCGGGAGGACCCGTTGGTTCAAGAAAGATCTAACGAATGTTGGTCCGAATTTTACTTCATAAAATATTGAACGGCCGCTCCATCGTCGTGTTGGTGTTCGGGTCCAGCAAAACTCACTAATTCTGGTCTGGTCTTTTAAAAGTAAAGATTGGAAGGCGGGAAATGGATGGTGTAACAGAATGAACCAGAGGAAGCGGTGTGGCTTTCCAGCTTCCGCCGCGACTCTCCACACCGCCAAAAACCATCCAACCGAAACCGGACCGAAACCCAGCCATTCGGAAGGTTCGGCTACCTTGTGTGCGCAGCGTCCTAGAACAACGACGGAAGGCAAGACGCAGGGAGGCAAGCAGGCACCGTCTCTCGGAGGCAAAACTTTTCATCTTGGTTTCGTCGGAAACCGCACCCAGCGGACAAGGTTTCCACTCGAGTTTCGTGCGCCATGGCCGCGGTGGGTGGTGCTTGGCACGGTGGAAGGGTTACGACGGTGGTTTTTCGCACAGGGTGCACGATCGAGTGAGAGTTTTGCGAAAATATATAGTTTTAGTGTGCTACTTTTTGCTTAACTTTCTAATACAACCATCGCCACATGGGTGGGTGGGCTGGTGGGTAGACGACAAGCGCAACGTTCCGTATCCGGTTGCCGGCAATCTTTGTATCTCTGGACGTGCCTGGACTTTGAGCAAACCGAACTGTAGAAGAAGACACACTTTTGGTCGCTTCGAAGCGGACATCGATTCTCGGTACAATGTAGCGTCTTCGTGTGGGTTCTCTGTGTTTCTTTCATTTCGACACAAACACTTTTATTGGTGTGCAACGCGCGAGTCAATAATTTGTTTCATGTTAGTCAGGCAGGCACACAGGCAGGCGGGCGGGCGGTAAGAAGATGTAAATAGTACATCTTCTAGAAAGGAACTTCACTAAAGTCCATCCTGTATGTGATGTTTATTTTATTTCAGCGCTGGAAACGCCGAAACCCACGGATAGGAAGGGAACACTTCATCAACCAGGCCCACCACTCGTCGGCTGAAAGGCGGAAAGTTTTTAGGTTCCTTCACCAAAAAGGACCTCCACCACACACCGTGCCGTGAGAAGGGAAAAGGGGGCCACAACTTTTGATGGTCGATGGGTGAAAGTTTGGCCAGAGTTTGGCCCATGCTAGTTGACTGTGCGCGCGTGTGTTGTTCTCAAATCAGCCGTCTTCACATACGCAACTAACGCGCCTTCGTCCAGGGTAGGTTCAAGTTGGTCGCGCTTGCATTTGTAAAATTACCACAATATATGTGAATAGGGAAAACTTTTAACTTCTTTTAACCAACTTCACGTAAGGGCGAGCCGGCAACTCAACATAACGCAACAAGCAGCAAAAAGTGAAGGAAGGGAAAGTGATGTCTTGAAAAGGAAGCGGATAGAAAACTGTTAAACCGGATCTACAATGTCCAGTTTGTCATCGTCGTTTCATAAATGTTATGTTTTCCTTCGCTGTGGCTCCGGGATCGAACGTAAGGGAGGCGCCGTTTGAGACCGCTGAAACACGTTTCTTAAGGAGTTTATGAGCGTCAACAGCCAGCAAACGGGGGGAAAAGGATTAGCTGAGGTGAGTTTCGCCGAGGGTTTGACCACGCCGGAGAGGAGTGAGTTATTCGGGGAAAAGTGCTCGTCCGCTCAAGGGCCAAGGGTTAATGTGAAGTTTCTGTACTTTGTGGTCTGTTTACAAGGAATTGTGTCTAGGTGGACGATGACAATCTCGAGGAAAGGTGGATGATTTATGAGAAAGGAGAAAAAGTGAGTGAGCGTGTTTTTTCTTAATACGAACAAGATTTTATTGGACGCAAGCACACGTGCGTCCTGTAACCGGACAATGACCTTATTGGATATCTTAACGAAACAGGATCACGTTAACACATAGCAAGTTTTATTGGTGAACGATTGTTTTATTTCAACAAAACCGTAATGGTGGGGTTACAAATAGATTTGCTTTGCAGATTCCATGGTTTTGAGCTTGTTAAGTCGGTATGCTTAAATGATTGTATATAAAGTATTTGACACATTTATTAATAAAAATGTGTACTAACAAATCAAAATCTTTTACTTTAAAAACATACAATTTGGAGTATTTCACAATGAATCCTCTTGCCTGTAGAGAGAAGCATTCTTCCAAAGACATTCAACATGGCGATTATGATTATATTGAAATCCGGTCCGTACTTCAAATCCGATCGGAAATTTCACATTCATTGTAGAGAAACCACCGCTAGCCACCGTTCTCCATTAGCCGGTGGCCCTATTGGAGCATCTAATTGGATTCCTATCCTGGTTCGTTGTTCCCTTGTCCAAGGAATCATCCAACCCGAAAGAAGCCTCAATGAAGATACACAGCCACTACAGGTGCTTTGTCAGCAGGAGGAAAAATAAAATTACGGCTAAATAAAGCAAATAGATATGGGCCGTAGCGGAACGAAACCGGAAGGAAACTAAAAACAGGATATTGAGAGAGAGAGTGTGAGAGAGAGAGAGAGAGAGAGAGAGAGAGAAACATCATTATTCAACCGAGCTCGTACGACAATGGCACCGACTACGGACGATTCCGTCTCGGCTTAGCCGCAAAATGAGGCTACTAAATAACGGCTGAACTCCTGCGAAAGGATCCGAATGCATTGGCAACAGTGCCATCGGATATTCGACTACGATGACGAGTGGAAGATTTTGTCATAGATGTGTACAGGTGAAGTACATCGCAGCGTGGATATTTTTGGTTCATTTTTCCCGCTCCGGGTTCGAAATCCTCGGCACGGGATCTGCATCTCGTTTGAGAACTGATTTGGGTGGACTCGGGACGCGCGAGTCAGCGGTGACGGTGGTAACAATAACTATTGCTGGGTGACGGGGCGTTCGGGAAGGTGTACTACACCGACTCCAGCCCGGAAACCTTTTCGCCTGTCCGAAGTTGCAAGTTGCCGAGAGTGGAGCTCGTCCGGCCCGGGATGCAATGCACACAATGGGGAAGAAAGTTCGGAAAAAGATGATGACTGTGAGATGTCGTCAGCGCGTTTTCCTGAAGCGTTCTCCACTGTCCTCCAAACGCTCTGTTCGATTGAAAAGAGCCTTCCTTCCCCGGCTCCCGAGATGCTCGACGATGGGCGACAACAATGATGATAAGTTCGTCGTAGCTGTCGTCGGCGTCGTCGTCGTCGTCGTCGTCGCCGAGTTTTCCCAGCTCGGCGCACCGGTCTGGTCACCGGGCGGAATATTCTTGCACAACGCTGTGGCAGGGGTGGTTTTACATTCCGGTCGAAAGGACGGCAAGCGTCCGCCACTAGCGTCCTCCTGTAACGGGCGCTCTCAATCCCAAACCAATCCCAATCCCGGCATCCAGGCTGGTACACCTTTCCGGGGTACAAACGTAACGAGATGACGTTTTCTCGCGACGGCACCGCGGCGTATGTAGCCCGACGTTAATAATATGTTTTATTTGTAAATTTGTATACCTTCATTTGAGGTAGTGACTCGAGTGCGTCTTTGTCCGTGCAAGATTGGGCGGGAGTCGAGCGAACTGGAATTTGTTATTGTAATAGTAACGCTGCCGTGTGTAAGGCTGCAAGGCAGAAGGAGCAAGCCACTCGAGCCTCTGCTGTACCGTTCGATACGTGGGGAACGGAGGAGCGTTTCTTGAAATTGCACGGGCAGATTTGTGCATAGTTTGTGCAGTTTATTGCATTTTACCTGCTCACGGAGGCGGCGGTCAATG
>JXXA01015810.1:0-11983 GCA_000956255.1 Anopheles punctulatus
GATTCTATTAATTAATTGAAGATATGGCAGTGAAAAAGCCAATACAAACGTTTTGAGAAGTTTCCCATAACTTCATCCAATAGGGCACCAAATAATCTGACCAAGAAAATAAGTAAAATTCATCCAACACTATTCTTTGATTGTAATAATCTCATAGAAGACCGTAACGATCCTTGTCCGTTGATGACTCGTAGAGCCATAGCCATAATCTGCTTCAGAATCTCGATTTCATAGTTCGTTGCGTTGATTAACGAATTTTTCTGTAAAAACTAGTGGGCTTGCCCCTCCGGGATATGTCCTCCAAAACGAACACAGCACTCAGGATTTTTGCGACTGTGGATGCTGGCCTACGTTGCAAAATACAACAACCACATCCTATCACTTTGGACGTCGTGTGATTGTTGCCAAAAAAAAAGAGTTTCAATAGTTTCAATTCGGTACTGTTTAGACTCTTTTTAATTATAGCAGCAAACAAACGACAGAAAGTCTAAATTATATGCGTCGGTTACCTGATGTTACGTAAATGATACTTAAAATGCACATGGTGCTCATCTCAATAGAAGAAAAGATCATGAAAAGTTGTTTTCGAACTTATGGCTTGCCTTAAGTGCATGTGTGGTGTGCCGCTGGTTCCATGAACCATGTATCACAAGGGCCGAATTAGATCTCAAGTTTGAATGAATAATAACAAGCTCTTCAAGTCTCGGAACAGGATCGAACTCATTCAAAGGAAACCGCCAATGATCTGGAAATGTCAACGAGCGAACGCTATAGCGTTTTGAGCCATTTTTTTCTAGCTATTTGTCGTGCTTCTAAATGACTGCTAGGAATCCAAGTGGTCTCAAAAGTTCATATACGTTAATAGCGCGTACATTGGCGACGCCGTGTTTATATGCGTGATTAAGATGAATGTGTCACGCTTAAATCGACCGCATGGTCAGCATATGCAGTGTACACAAGCCGGCTGTGTTGGTAAATGACATTAGCAACTGCATACGAATTGCATCGCAGTGGATTCGTCTCCGGGTTGGAACCGTGAACGTTCCGATGGACAGTGGAACTATGTGTGTGATATTATGAGCTAACTCTTCGCACGTTCGCCATTCGGGTGTTGTGTCGTAAACCGCGTTATCGCCCTTCGATTGTCTCGAATGTCATGTTTTGACTAATGTGTGAAACGTGACTCTCCTTGGAATGCTCTCCGTACATACGCACATATGTTTGCACAGTTAGGACCGATAGGGAAAGCCGGGGTGTGCACGTTTCTGGTGAGAAAAAATTATCACTACTGGTTCCGATTGGGTTATGATTCTGTCGGCCGCCTAGCACCTGAAAAGTGTACGCTTATCACGGCTTTTTATCTGTTTTGTGTGTTAGCCGCACCAAAAACCTTGGAAAAGGTTTATATAAATAAAGTAAACCTAGAGAGCAGGCCCCACATAATACAGCAAATGCGGGAACGCGATTTCTTCTCGATAGACCAGTTCAGGCGTGCATGTTGTTCGATGCGATAGGGTATGCAACCAAGCAACGGTCATTTTAAATGACAGGTGCGATAACCGCGGGCTTCTCAACGCAGTGTAAAAGGTCTTATTAATGTAAGGTCATATTGCAACATCACGAACTTGAATCCCAACTTGCTAGATTAGAATTACAACCTTGTTACTGACTACCTGTTTCTATTTTGATGTAATACACATGCACTGTGACTAACATTCTGGTAATGTAGTCACCTAATCATCTATTACAGTTTGTACTACAACCTATTGTACTACAGTTTATATCTTATTACAATCGTCGCGATATTAAACAGTGCACGATGTTAGCATTAATCATCATTTTAGTGCTTTCAATCGATCTTCGAACACGTTTATTTGTTTAGAAGTTAATGTTTCTGCATTGACGGTTATATCACAAGAGCATACGATTATATTTTTCACTCTCATTCATACTCAGCTGGAAGAAATTGAAAGTCTAATCAAAATTTCAAAGTTTGGCATGCTCAGAATCAAGTATGGACCAAGTGAAACTGTTGGCTGCAACATAAAAAAAACCGACAGATGTAAGCACAGTTTGACTAACTCGTCGAAAAGATCTCACGGGCAAGTTGTAATTTTTACTGCATCCATGGAATTGTACCTAAAATAGACTCTGGTGAAATATTGTTGTTGAAATGGCTTATACAGACGTTAAGCCTTTTCGGCTTTTTCAACTTTTAATTTAGAACAAGCCAAGATCTATGAAAGTTTTGCTATCCCGTCGGCAGTTATACTGGGTGCGACAAAGACAGCACGATAGCGAGGCGAGTCCACGGCGAGAATTCGCTTCTACAAGGCACTATAGGCCTGTTGCGCTTTTTTCAAATAAATAAATAAAGTTTATCAAACAAAGTATTTATTATGAATACAAAATCCTATAAGCATACCCGTTATTGCGGTATCAATAAAAACTTGGAATTAATAAAAGGCATCTCACGTCCAGGTTCCCATGACAAACATTTAGACAGCACAAATACGATCTTAAAATAAAAGAACGGTATGATTTCATCCACTGAACGCTGATGACGAACACAAAATTAGATAGACTAAGGGAAGGAAAATAATCAGGAAGGCCGAGTACAAATTCTCAAATGTTCTCTCACACAAACTTGACTTTCGCTTGTGTGTGGCGTGGTGTGATATGATTTACTTTCGGGTGGGTCGCGCTCCATGTGTCTGGCGGTTGTTTGGAGTGGACGGACCGGAAGAATGTAAGGTTATTTCGAAAACATTGATGTCATTTATCCTCCGTGTGCTTGGTGCTATGGATGTTGTGCGATTCGATCGGCACACTCTGCGCACGGACCAGTAGCTTAGTAGTATATTTTGTTTTATCAATGAAATGTGTGACATTTGCTGAACTTCTTCCTAGTTTTTTTTTTAGTTTACGGGAGTCCGGCGAATTAAGGCGAATTACCTTGCAATAGATCAATTAAGGGGAATAGGAAAATTATTCACTTTTCCAGCAAGCAGACTTGCACATATGCTAATCCTCACGCGATGGTAAAAATAAAAGTCGCGCAGTGTTACAGCATCGCTTGCGCGTGTGCGCACATGCTGGCTAAAAATCGAGCAAACAAAGAAAGCACGACGAAGAAAAACGGCACCGAACAACCCTGCACACGGAGCTTCGGGCCCATAGTGCCAACCGGGCACCCGGAGATCGCCAGTCGACCAGTCAGTTCGCCGTATTCGGCACCATTATTCGGTTCTCAGGCCTACTGTCTCGCCTTGGTAAGCGAAACTCCTCCATTCGCCCAGACAAATTAATCTTTAAGTGTTGGCAAAATAATGAATACAAAACCGAAGGCAAACACTAGCATGTACAGTGGAGAACTCTCTTTCGGATCTGTCAAAATCCGTGTGTCACTTTTTCTTGTTGACGATTGAAGTATGTATTACTTCGCGAACAACCTTCAAACGGTGCGGACGTGTGTGCGCGTGTGTGTGCGTATATTTTTTTCGTCCGGGTGTTGCACGTAATTTAGTGGAAAAGTGGTAAAGCCCACAGCGCATTAATTAGTCAGAGAAAACCCAGGAAAGGCTTGCATCCCACGCGAGTGACACTTAGCTTGTATGTTTTGCGTACCTGTCTTTTACATTTTTACCTCATGTTTCAACCCACCGCTCACCCATGTCCCTGTCCCCGTACGTGTGTAATTAGGGCGATTTTCCGAAGAGCCGCGAGTGCTGGGACCCTCTAGAGATAAGCAAAAGTTTTAAAAATTAAAAAGAGTTTCTGCTGTAAGCACCGGCAAACGCCCCTTTAATCACCGGATTCCAGTGCGGCGCAGCTCAGTATGAACCAGTCGGTGTCTGTCAAACCCAGTTCGCTCGCGCTGCGCGTGCCTGTGTGAGTGCCCGTGTTAGGCAATCATCGAACAGTTTTGGTGAATTTTGTTTGAGTCACGGCGTTTTCTTTTTTTTAAGTGGCGCCGCTTTGGGGGGACTTTGTGTCGAAGGCGACACATTGAATGAATAATGGAATGAATGGATAGTCTGTTGTGCGCGTGTTTTCTGGCCTATTCCTTTCCTCTGTCTCTGGGTTTCTTTTTGTTGTTTGGTGGAAATGTGTACGTGGTCGTCTCGTTGATCCCGTTAGTGCAAGGAAAAACATTCGTGATCAAAGCTAAAGGAGGGTGAAGGAAAGAGAAATAGAAAACAGAAAGGGAGCACCATAAAGAAAGCGAGATAGATGGAGGGAAAGACAAGCATAATGCATGTACTTAATTTTATTACACGGACTCGCGGTTGCGCACCGTTTCCGTGGGTTTGTGTACTAAAAACAGGTCAAAAAGAGGGAGAAGATTGCTGCTATATCAATCTTCAATACAACTACTCAGCTGCAATCTACTCAAAATGATAAAAAAAACGATGCAACCACTCAAACAACCAATATCAAACCCCTGGTAGAGTGTGTGTGAATGTGTGCGTATGGTTGTGTGAATGTGTGCGTGTGTGTGTGTGTGCGTGCGCGATGAATTTTATGTCGCATTCCTTTTTCGGGTTTTCTTTCGTTACGCCTCTCTAACCCTTACGAACACATGCATACCGATGTGATCTCACGAAATGTGAAGAAATGCTGTGTGTCCCTTCTTTGTTGTGTGCGTGGCTGTGTGAGTCCTCTTTCCATTTTCCAGATCGAAACAAACCGTTGTCGATTCCGATTCGAGCAGTTTCTAGAGTGACAGCTTCCAATACAGCAGTTTAGCAGCATCTTGAGCGAGTTTAATGAGACATTTTTTTTTTCATAAATGTTTTTATTGGATTAGTGACAATGCAGGGTTCGCTGCCATTCCGTCCACGCCGGCTCGATTTTCACTGTGTGGTACGGTTTATTTCTCTCTCTCTCTCTCTCTCTCTCTCTCTCTCGCTGCCTTTTGCGCTGACCTTGTTTGCGGTTTGGAGAAATAATTCATTCCGATACCCCGACCTCATCGAACAAAAAAAAAAAACAATCTTGGATCGGAGAAAATTGTCAAGCGGGATCGTTACATTTACAAAGCCAGTGTGAGAAAAAGAGATAGACAAGGCGATGCTCGCGTCGTTTTTCGCGTCGCTTCTGTGCTAGCTGCGATATTGCCAACGCTTTTTGACCTCGATCCTCTGGTCCATCTTCTGTTTGTCATACACCGCTGTGTTGTATTGCTGCTCTGCTGCTGCTGCTGCAGTTTGCTCTCTATCCACTGCCGTATTCCGTCGTCGTCCCTTTCTACCTTTCGTTTCAACGGGTGTGTGTGTGTGTGTTAATGTGCTGGTAAAATTTCAACGGTAGCCACATATGGCACGCATGTTGGAGGAATGCGTCATCAATGGAATGCCAGGAATATGTACAGTTGTGTACGTGTGGTGCAACAGTCAACGAGACGATTTTCGATTACACGTCAAAGCTGGCTGCCGCTGTGACGCGTTGGAATGCGAACAGCGAAAACCAAACCGGCGTTTGTTCGTTTGTGTGTGTGTGTGTTTGTGTGTGTTTTTGTGTATGTGTAACTGCATGTTTGAAGTATCGAATGCACCACCAGTCATTTGTTAACTATCTTCTTCAATTATGTACGGGTATAAAAAAGCGTATTATTAAATCGCTTTCCAGCAAATGGCACTTTAGTGTGTGATGGAATATTATAATCAACGCGTCGCTCATAGCGACTGGGCGCGTGTGTGTTTGCATTTGATCCGTTCATGCGTGCGTGTGAGCAATGGACCTGAGAAGCGGAGAAAACAAAAAAAAACGATGAAGAAAGAATTTACAACACAAATGTCACTCAATGTGCGCCCCTCGACACGCATTACTTGGCATTCAGAAGCGTGCATATGTATGTGTGTGTATGTGTGCATGTGTGCACTCGAGCCGGTTTTCTCTGGATCGGGAGCCACCCAGTTTCCTCTGCAGCTCTTTCATTCCATGCGAATCGTTCGTTCGTCTGGCAAAATCAAAACAATCAAGTAACATTACTGATGCGAGAAGATCTCGATCGATCAAGACCTCTCTCCTGCCGGGTTTTGGTAATAAGCGATTACAAGTGGCAGTGTGTCAGTGTTGCTGTGCTCCCAATCAAACATCAAACGAGCATCAAACAAATCAACGATCAAAATAACGGCAGCAGTAGCAGATTCCATCAAAAACACCCGAGCTCAATCGACATCGCTGGCAGGCGAACCCTGTTTTTGTGATTGTTTTGCGTGCCGTATTGCTCTCAAGACAATTAAAACGAGAACAACACGGCGAACTTCATTACATAATGCCACTCGAAATGGGTACAATTTCAATGTGCTTATCGCGTAATAGTCAATGCATGTGCGTGTGAGGCTGGATTTTTGTAAAGAACGGTGATGGAACAGTGGACGCATCTTTGCTGGAACTCTCTGCTAGTGAAGTGTTGAAATATGGCTTAAACTGATGTTTATAAAATGGATTTACAAATCTTTTTCTGATTTTATTATGGTATATCTCATTTCACTATTATGTTATTTTATTAATACCCCGTTTGGACCTGGATTGTAGCTAGCTACCAGCTATCCAACCAGGAGACTAGTGCATCTCGTAGTTCGCGATTCATATATTATCAGTTTTTCAAACGCTTTTTGCTTATGTAATTACCTTCAGCCACTATGTCGTAAGAGCGTATGAGATATATGTAGAAAACCATTTTGGAAGATTCATGAATTTTATATTGCCGTTTAAATGATGTAAATCTGTTGATAGAGATGTTCAAACTTGCTAGCCAAATCCATCCATTGGTAGGTTAGTTTTTGGGCAACATTTTGAGATGCTTGGAAATCTACCCTGGTTGGGACGAACTTTCAGGGCAGGGTAGATCCTATTACAGGTACCTACTGTACAGTTTTACGTATGGCCTTGAAATCCACTTTGCTAATGTGCGTGAAGTGATGATGAAACATCTTTTCAAGGAATGTACCGCATCATGAAGATCTCTCTAGATATATATCCATTATCTCTAGTGCAGTGTTGTGTTGTCTAACGAGATCTCTACGGCTACTAGCTTCTTACAGCTTGATTAATGTTATAGGATCTAGAAGAAACAAGCAAGAACCTTGTGAAAAAGCTTCCTATGATTTTTTAAGCTTCGTTGGTGCAACAAAATTGAAAGATGAACGATGGTTGCTGAGACCAGTCAAAGATAGCTTCATGTTTGAATTATTTGAAAAGCTAGACTAGTTCAGATTAAGCTTTGAGCATGCCTATTATTTTGATGTTGTAAAACTGAACTTGATGTTCAAAACTCAATCTGGGTCCAAGTAACTTTGCTCCAGTTTTTATAGCTACAAGGGTATAACCAGAGGGATATTGTTTGTCTGATAAAGATTTTAGTTGAAGAAAGAAGATGAACAACAAAACATGTTTTGCATATCTCTAAATGAGAAAAAAAGAAATAGAGAAAGAGAGAGAATGAAAATGTGGAAATAGCAAAAGGGAGAGATACAAATAGGCATGGGAGCGATCAAACTAATCAAGCGCGAGTATAGAAATGACTGTGCGATCCAATGTTATCGGCGGATGGGCAGCTTTAATTTCAATTCTCGAATGCAACTGACCTTGTTTTTTGTGTGCGTGTTTGTGTGTCTGTTTGTGTTTGTTTTGTTTCCCCATCATCCTTCTATTTATAACTACGCCAACCTCCTGCGTCTCTCACCCCTCTTTGACTGTATTTTGGTTTCGTTTGATTTGATTTAAATTTCTCCCTCCTTGTTTCGATTTCGGCATTCATTTTCGTTTTTTTAAACTTATTTATCTTTTCTTGTGTTCTCTCTCTCTCTCTCTCTCTCTTTCTCTTTCTCTTTCTATCTCCATATCTTTTTTTTCTATTTTCTCTACTCGATACGATTCGTTTTATTCAATGTGTAACCTTACTTTGTTCTGTGCTAATTTGCACTATTTCAGGTGACTATTGTTTGAATATGGTGAGATGAAAAACAAGAAAGGATCTGCTGGTATCATTTCAGTGTTGCATTGTACAAATGCAACTAAATGTAACCAAATGCAATCAGATCATTCGAATCGTCGGCATAGGAAAGGCTACAGTTTAGACTTGAAAAGAAGCTTATGTTGTTAACCAACCAAGAAGGATTTTTTTCTGTGTGTTTTTTTATTTGTTGTGCACTGAAGAATGTTCGTCTTTAACACACACACAGACACACATGTACTCAAACATACATACACTGGTACACTGTGTTACAGCTGTGACAAGATCTACACATGTGCATAATGCACTTCGTGGATACTTCAATTACGTTTAAAAGTTTTGCTGTAGAAACATTAAGTACGAAAAATCGCCCCCTACTTTCACTCATTTTAAATCAACAACAACAAAATCATCTGTCCCTTTTACATCGAAATGTGGCAGCGAGTTTTCTGTTTTGTCGTTGTCACATTTAGCAGAAAAGGACGAGAACGAAGATAAGAATTGAATTTAGCGTCTTACCCGGACGTCCGTTGAAGTTTGATGGTTTGCGCTTTTGTAGCGCTGTTTGTGTGTGTGTGCGCGCGTTTATTTCGACGTCTGTGAAAATCATCTCCCTTCCATTTCCCAGCTCAACCCATTTTACCATCGTTGTTCTACATCTAGTAGAGGAAGTTTTGTCTATTTGTGTGTCACTGCGTGCGATATTTATTTGCCAGCCTGCGGTTTATTTATAGCGTTAAGCAGCAGAATTTTGAAATCAGCCAGAGAAAAATTGCAATAAAGAAAGAGAAAAAAGTTAAACGCTCAGTGCCTCAAGCTTTCAACTCTCCTTCATTCACCCCCCCCTCCCCCACCCCCCTTACCTCGAAATAATTATATATTTATCTCAGTGCAGAGAAATCCAATAGGACCTGTTCACATGTGTGTTTAACAAATCGTGCTTGGTGGACGGTGTTGTGACGGAAGAGGTGTCCGTGGAAGTGAAAGAATTTTCTGAACTACAAGAAAAAAGCAAACAAAAAAAAACACATTTAAGACTAGAGAGAAAGAAAGTGCAAGTTAAAAAACCAATAAACAGGAAACAGGAAACAAACAAAAAAGCAAAGTAAACATGACTACGAGGAAAAAGAAACGTCAGCAAGATGGCGGTGGCGGCGGTGGCACTGGCGGCGGCGGTGGAGGATTCCTCAAGAAGGTTTCGTCCTTGTTCAGCCTTGACACGGTACAGTAGCAGTGTTTTGTAACGTATCTTCTGCTAGTCCTTTAAGTAGTTAGCTACAAACGCTTTATTTTCATGTAGATTTTGGTGTTTGATGTTGATCTTGTTTCTTTCTTCTGTGTAATTGTATTAGTAATTATTACGAACCTTTTTGGGCACAGTTTCTTCGTCCGCGAAAGGTACGGAGCGAATGACTAACCCTTTGCCAGGAAGTCTGTAATTAATTCTTGTACACACGCACAGCCGTATGTGTGCCCTTCCTAACTTCCTATCCGGCTATTGGTCTTCGACTTCGGGACAGTAACAAATTTTACATGTCTCTGCCTTCATGTGGTATTAATTTCAGTACTTTTTGTTTTGCCTCCCGCAGGTTCCGACATCCAACACGAACGACACGAAGCAGGTGAGCATGTGATGAGCAACCGAGAAATTCAGCATGAAAATGAAAAGGAATTGATTTGAGAGCACAGCCTGGCTCTGGAGGGCCTTCCACACAACCCACACAAAAACGGTCCTATAAGGCCTGGTTTGGATGTGTAATAAGCCATTCGCTAAACTATTAAACATCTGGCTTAAAAATATAGCTAGCATTATCTGCTTGATTGGAAACAGACGTAGGAGACAATCTTATTATTATCGCAGAGCGGAATAACAAACTCATTATGTAGGATTTGTTCCTATTCCTATTTAAAACCCTAAACATGTTATTACAAGTTTCATTTACGATTAGTATGATTGAAATGAGCGCAGATAAAGTTAATCTGTTTCTATAAATATGTTTTTATGTTTTTCTGTTAATTTGTTACGTCCTGGTTAAGCAATATGCTAATTTAATTAAGACTAGGGGAACAAATGTAACTATATTTTAATGAAACATTTCAGATCCCTTGGTTTAAGGTTGATGTTTCAAATTTAATTCTAAAATGTAGGCAATTTGCATAACCTGAACCATTTCTCCACATTTGTTAATGCTTCAATCCACTTGTGGATAGCTATTAATCTTAGTTCTGTTTCCACCTACCAGCTGAATGGCGACTCACCCTGGGAGTACGATGAAATCACCCTACTGCGCGGTTCGACCGGACTTGGTTTTTCGATCGCGGGCGGCACCGACAATCCGCACATCAATCTCGACGCTTCGATTTACATCACAAAGGTGATTCCGGGTGGTGCAGCCCATGTTGATGGCCGGTTGCAGGTGAATGATTGCATTGTGGCGGTGAACGAGGTACGGGTAGTGAACGTAACGCACGGCGATGCGGTGGACGCACTGAAGCAGGCGGGTGATCGCGTAACGTTGGTAGGTAGCCGGTAGTTTTACACCTCAGTTTCATACTCCTCATCTGACCGTTTCCTCTTCTTTGCTGACAGCAAATCCGTCGCAAGAGGCCACCGGCTCAGGCACCGAAGCTGGAAGAAATCGACCTGTTGAAGGGCAGCAAGGGGCTTGGGTTCTCGATTGCGGGTGGCATCGGCAACCAGCACATCCCGGGTGACAACGGCATCTACGTGACGAAGATAATGGAGGGCGGTGCGGCTCACGGCGATGGGCGGCTTGCCGTTGGTGACAAGTTGATCGCGGTCCGGACACCGGATGGTGGAGAGCGCAATCTCGAGAACGTTGTACATGAGGAGGCGGTCGCAACGCTGAAGGCGATCACAAACCGCGCGACGCTGATCGTACAAAAGACGAACATCCTGCAGACGCTCGCAAATTCGATCAGCAACTTGAACTCGCTCTCGACCAACGCGATGAACAGCGTTGGCATCAGCATGGTGGACCATGCTTCACCAGATGGTGGTGGCGATGGTGAGGCTGTTGGTGTCGATGCGGAGATGCCGACAGCACGTTCGCACTCGCCAGCGTTCGGCCTGGAAAACAGTTCGTCCCGGTACGCGTCCTCGAACGTATTGGAGACGGGCATGCCGATTGGGACCCCACGTGCCGTCAGCAGTGAGGACATTACGCGGTAAATAGACAACTTACCGACAACCTGGCAGATGCCAGCTAAGTGGAGAATTGAATTAAAGCAATTTTCTTTTAATTTTTGACCGTAGTGTACCACGCACGATTGTAATACGGAAAGGAGCGTCTGGGCTTGGCTTCAACATTGTTGGTGGCGAAGATGGACAGGTAAATATTGTTGCCTATTGCATATGTTCTCATCACTGGCATGAAAGTTATAGCATTTTATTTTAAGACATTTTTATTTGTTTACCTAATCTTGAAATCCACGCCGTCTACGATTTTTATAATCATTGTGAACAAAATAATAATCAAGTTTCAAAGACAGTTCAGTAATTCAAAAAAGCTGATTATCATAATATCAACATAATCCTAAGAGTATTTTAACCAACATTGAAATCTACGTTGATATGGCTCAGTTGTAAGATGATTTTCAAGATCAAGATTTAAATTTAGTCGACCTTAAGTTAACTCCTATCGCAGGGCGTGTTGTTAAAAATATTTAAATTTTATAATTTAAAATTTTCTATAAAAAGAAATGGCATCAATTGACCCGTACATATTTTGGAAGGAGTCTTTGTATTCGTTGCTGAGATGAATATCCAATCATGAGATCGCAGCTTGTAAGTTATGCAATGATAGTTTTCAGAAACGATGAAGAACGGTTGAAAATAATTTAAATTGGCTTAAATTAAATTTAAATCGTTGCTGAGATGAATATCCAAGCATGAGATCGCAGCTTGTAGGTTATGCAATGCTAGTTTTCAGAAACGACGAAGAACGGTTGAGAATAATTAAAATTGGCTTTGATATTATCTTATTCAATCTATAGTAT